>PVIH01010293.1:0-76500 GCA_004025045.1 Sigmodon hispidus
ACACACACACACACACACACACTGAATGAAAAATGCAAGAAAAATGAAAAATTCATTTCATGTGACCTTTTTTAATACTGTATGTGTGGTAAACAGTGAATATATTTACTCCTAGTATAACAGGGAAAATAAGATGTAAGAAAGGTTTTAGGATTCAGTGGTGGCCATGGCAAAGGTTTATCCAACAAATAGAATTCTGACAAAGGTTTTGCTAACCTACAATAAAGCTTTGTGCTTACTAGTATTTTTTCCAGTTGTAAACAGAGGTGAAAGTTCAGTGGGTCCCATAGATACAGATAACCTACTGTTAGATGCACATACATACACATATATATATTCTAATACATATTAGAATTAATAAGGTATACCATAGATAAATTCTAATCTAAGGAAGAATGTCACTTTGCTTCAGTACTTTACAGACACTCAGGTCTCTCATTGGCATTTTGGCTTTTATGTACTAACAGCTAAAGTTGATTTCATATTCTGCATGTATATGCATTTGTACAAACACACATACATATGGAGTGGGGGTGAATGAGTTAGTTTTTCTGCTATTCTTACTCCCCATTTTTCTTTTGGCACCATCTGTTATTGAAAATATCATCAAATGGGGGGCAGAGTCTCTTCTCCCTTGTATATGACCTATTAACCAGCTTAATTAATAGCTTGACTTTGACATTTACAGTTTTTATATTATTGAAGGAAAAGAAGCCAGTAACATAGTAACTTTTTTTTGTAAAAAACTCTGGTGGGTTTTGCTTATTGTATGTTGGATAACATGGAGCCTCCTCTTCATTTTACCACACTACAAATTGCTCAGGGCAAACCATCCCAGAGGAGTTTCACAATTTGCTTTGTGCATAGCCAACCTGATATAAATGATTCCTAGTGAATTTTCTATTGTCATTTTCTTAGAAGTGTTTGTTATGTCCTGTTGTGATGACTAGCCAAAATACAGATTTGTGAATTATTGCTTAATATCATCTAAAGATGATTATTTCTTCTGTACTGTGTATATCAATTAACAATGGTCCACGGAGATGGAGAAAGCTACATTTCTCTTTACTCATGAAATTTTCTTATCGAGACAAACTAAATTATATTAGAATTATATATACCATCCAAATAATTTTCAAACTATTTGTTGGATTGTCTGGAACATTGAAATTCTTATTTATTTAGTCTAAATATAAGTTATTAATAACTTCTAGAAGGGGTTTGTATAGTTTTCTGTACTCCTCGGAGTTTATTTCCCTACTATACATTACTTTATAACTTTAAGAATTAGCAGTTTCCTATTCCTGTCTGTAGAAATGATTTTACTTCCAGCTACCCGATGAGGAAAGTACTTTCTTAGGAATTTGCTTTCCCAAAATAGCTCTTTCATGTTCTGCAGCATATGACCACAGCAGGGACTGTAGCATGTTCTTTAACACCCCCTGAAGAGGTGCTCTTGTAATATATCATGCATGATTTTAGTTCAATGTTTTTTTTTTAAACTAAGATTCATATATATTGCCAAGTAAGGAAGAATCTCTCTGAACAAGAAACACATACTTAATTGGTCTTCATCCAAATGGAAGTACTAGAGAATCAGACATTCAGACTGGACTTTCTTTGTTTCTTTCTACTCCATGTCTCTTCCATTTCTTTTTCTACATTCACATGTATAGAAGAAACATTCATTCTAATGAACTTGCCCAAATGATTTACCATTTCCAAACAAGCATACATAGACCTTGAACCTGGCTATCTCTAGCATGAATTGCCATTATTTCTCCTAATGCTCCAGCTGCTCCAGTTTCTCCTGGCTCTTCAGTTCCAGTTGCCGTTGTTCCCTCTGGCTCCTCAGTTCCAGCTGCTGGTACTTCCTCAGGTATTGGTGCTCTGGCTATTGCTCACTTCCCAGCCTTCCAACTGAGACATGTTGGGGAAAATTGACTGCTGCCGCCGGATCTGGATCTGTCACTTCTTTTGATCTTAGAAATTACCTACACAAGGGGCTTAGTCCTCCAGCTTTGGGGTCTTCTCTTTGGCTTTTGATCTCTTATTCTGCAAATCTAATTCTGTCATCTTAGCTTCTATAATGAGTTTTCTAATTGTTTTGTTCTTAATTCAATTAATTTTGAACATTTGTGAATTGCTTTGGTAGTATATCAACAACCACTGACATCTTTTTCTTTGCCACTTGTACTAATTCATTTCATATACTCTAATTGACATGTATACTTTGATTTAAAAAAGCAAAGTAAAGATCATGGCGGCCTTCTGCAATTCTGGAACAGTAGAAGGAAAAGGACTTTAGATGCCATCCACTCCAGCGTCCTTATTTTATATTTAGGAGATCCTAGTCAAGAAGGGTTTAAAAAATGCATAAGTCGCAAAGCTTGTTGGTAGTAAAGCCAAACTTAGAACTTTGGTTTCATGACTTTACATTTAGTGTTTTGATTTTTTTGTAGGGAGGATTTAACTCTGGATACCACTGTTGCCAAACATAACAACTATAAGCCTGGCTAATTAGTCTTTGTTAAACAGCAATAAACACATTGGACCACTGAGATTCCTAGTGCTACCTTACTGTTAGTGTTTGATTTGGTTTTGAATTATTTGGAGCACATTAAAAGAACATGCCCTACAAAAATCCATACTCATCTAATAACTCATCTAATAGTATTGTGTTGGATAACTTGAAATACTCATAGAAAAGTACATAAACTTAGGCCTAGCCTAGGTTTGAACAAGAATCCTGTAAAGTAGGTCATGGTTAGGTAAATTCAAAGTTTTCTGGGTGTTTCTATTATACTTCCTAAGAAAGAACCATTGCCATGGAGTTTTAGTAGCGGTTTTTGCAAAGGAGGGTACTTATTTAAGGACAAATTTGTGAGTCCTATTCATGGATCAGTTGTCCCAGAATCAAGGAATTTGGGGCCTATCTTTCAGCTCCCCAGCAAGTGTTGTGTCCATTATGATGTGATTAAACAGGAACTGCTGATGTAGAGTCAGTGGCATTTGGAAAGCTCCCTATTTCATCTCTACCAACCCTTCAGTAAGAGGCCAGGAGGTGGGGAGGGGAAGAAGAGACAGAGAGAAAGATGGCAAACACTAGATGTAGGAGTCATATTATCAAGCAAGAGTCCAGAAAGCCAAGAATCAGTGGATTTCAAATGTGTTTACTTCCCTCTCTAAGAAATGTATCTTATTTTATGGTTCAACAAACCCATATAACTAAAATAAATGTTTAACAACTTGATCTTTATCCTACCAAGTACAATGGACTCTAATATTTGCTATCCTAATCTACCATTTAACTTTTTGAAATGGTAATGAAAACTCACTAAATTGATTGTTAAACTCCCAGATTATTGTAGTTCAAAACACTGAGAATGAAGATGTGCTTCTTATTTGAACATATCACAGATTTAAAACCTCTCTTCTGAATCCTTATACTTTCCCCAGTTACTCTGGTTAATCCAATAACATCTGCTAAGATTGCTTGTCTGAGGAAAGTCTATTTTTATCATCATCACACAATACTGTTACTATGTAAAATGTAGCTGACTCTTGTTCCTTTGATATGAGAGATGTTGCCACCTCTGGTGATACTGCTTATGGTTTGTGTCCTAACATTGTAATAGAAAACTCAGCTCCAACTAAGTGAAAAAAATAAAAGCAATTTATTTTGCTAAAGGATCTAGCCACCCAGTGGTAGCTTAGTTTAAGTGTTGATTGGTTCTGAATACAGAGAGTCACTGGTATCCCCCCTCTCCCAAGTCTGTCTTTCTTTTCTGAGTGGCTTCTTAACATGACATACTCAGATATTCCATCATGAAAATAGCAGAACCAAATCACACAGTGCCAAATGCAGCTGCGAGAAATGACAGTTGAAGACTGAACATAAACCTGAGTTTGGTGATTTGGCCAAGGAATCACCAAACCCAGTGTAAACCCAAGTGTAAGAATTTAGGGTTTATACCTAACCCTGGAACTTGGGGTAGGGAAAATTCTTACATAAAACACATGGCTAATGATTATGCACATTTAAATCCCCAAAGGAATTTGAGATGATGCTTCTGGGATCAACATGAGTAGGTGCTGAGCATCAAATGCAGATCTTACCTATAGGCCATCTATCTTTATGGGATTTGCTATCCTCCTATTTTCTTGTTTGTCATGTGGGTCATTTGCTTTCTGGTTTTTATACCTATGAAAACCAGTATTGTGTCCTGAAGTCTCCAGTTTAAATCTCATGGGAAACTCGTACTATCAAAATGAAGCTTAGAGCTATTTAGATAGGAAGAATTTGTAGAAATGTACCACAGGTAAGAGCTGATTTTACATGAAGAGAACGGTTAAGTGAATCAAACCAGGAATCTGTCAGCATTCAAAAATGTAGTGTATGAGCTTGTATTATTTCCCCAAGAGTTCTTTAAATAGACTATGGGACTCAGTTGTTTTCAGGAAGCATCTGAACATAGTGTCCTAAAAATACTGACTTACCACTAGTAGATTAAAAGCTATAAAAGTTAAATACAATAGATCTTGTCTCTTAAAAAACAAAAGATATAAAAGATATAAAAACAAATAAAAATATTTGATCACTTATGCTATAGTTTTTAGTGCATTCTTCTCTCCAAGCTTCTGCCATAAAGCAAAATGAGATATATTGGACTTGAAGAGCAGAAAGCAGGTAACAGAAATTTATTTATTAAGGAAAATAGTAGTCCATTACAGTATTTTCCCCATATAATCCAGCAAAGAAATGGATTATAATTAATGAAAATCATTTAATCTTGTATCCTTTGAAAAATTTTATTTTAAGTAAGCATCCCATCAGGTTCTCTACTTAATCTTTATCACAGTCTTCTCCCAAGGTTTTCAAGATACACATTTTATTCTGAGCTGTGCGTTCTGTATTGCTGATTGGCCTGCACAAATTCTGCGTCTTCTCTCCACTAGTGTATGTTTAGAAAATCTCTATTCCAAATACTCTTTTATAGTTTTTTTCATGTAAAAAATAATGCAAAATAAAAGTCCCAAGGTTTGTATTGTTTCTATAATTTGGTCTATAATTTTGCATAAAACTTTGTAATTCTCCTTTGTAAATATATTTTCTTCTAACAGTATGTCTATTCATTTCTAATTTTCTAATTTCTGTCCCTTAAAAGCTATAGCATTTTAATTGCTTATGGAAACTAATCAGTCTCCCATCTGTGGCAGTGATTTCACCAAGTTCTTATTTTTTATGGAGTTCTTCATATGTGTTATTATGTTTTGATCTGTAGTGTGGCTTGACCTAAGGACCCAGTCTACCGTTGAGAACCTAAGTAAAAGAATTCGGGGAAACAATAACTTTGTCAAGGTAAGAAATCTCTTCTGAAGTACATTGTTAACAATGGTATTTTTAAAAAGTTCCCTGATTTCATCAGCCAGAATATCTCATTCTTAAAACCTATGGTAAAATTATGATTTTATACAACTTATAAAATATTTCTATAACTGTGGTCAAATCAAGTCTTTACTTTTCTTTCTTGTTCTGTGGGGAAATGAAATAACAATACTCCAAGAGGGCAGACTGGTAGAGATCATAATGTCCCAGTAACTTAAATCATGTTCCCCAGAGGTTCCTTTCTTTAATTCACCCATACTTTCAGAATCTATCAGCATAGTTCCCTATTGCCCATGGAAGAAAACTATGAGTGCTTTTGAGAAAGAAAAAGTAGATAGCATTACAGACCTTCACTAATGACTTTTTTGTATTTCTTTTTAAACAAAACAAACTTTCTTCACACAAAAATGAATAACATATGCCTAATTTTAAATCCTGATATAGATCTTTCTCTGTCGATAAGTGAAGCTGATTTCTTAGCAAGTTCACATTCTTCTAGAACGCAGAAAGAAGTTCTCTTTTTAAATAATGAGATATGTCCCCTTTTTATTTGCCAGTAGGACACATATTGGTTCTTGGTTCTGAAATTAATGTTCAAACACCATTAACTCTAACAGGCTAGCAGATAATTCCATGTGTTTGCTCCCTTCCCTACCAAAGTAGTTTCAGGCTTGTCTTGCCTATTTATTTTCTATTTTTGGTGGTGTTGTCACCCTGTATAACTCCACCTCCCATTATCTGCATTGTACCTCAAGGGTTGCATGTAGTCTTCTCTGCATTACCATGACAGGCAACTTCTACATTTCTGTCTGCATCATTTTAAGACTCTGTTAGGTTTGCAAGATCTTCTTGGGGACATTCTGTACCTCTCTGGGATGACATTGAAAGTCAAATAATGTTTCTATACATTATTTTCTTTTACTATTTCTGAGCATTGATACTTTCTGCCCCCAATAGCCTAAAAGAAAGCTAGAAACCTTTAGATTTTTAACTTGCAGACGGAATAGAAATATTTGAGAATATTATGGTTTTGGTTATATGTTTTTATGGATTTGTGTGTGTGTGTTTTGCTTTTTTAAAATTATGGTTTGCTTGTGTTTGCTTGTTTGATTACTGGAGAAAGAGAGAGAAAGCAAGAAAGCACATGGAGTTGAGTGTATGGGGAGGATCTAGGAGGAACTGTGGGAAAGGATCTGTGATCAGAGTATATTGTATGAAGAATTTTTTATCAATAGAAAATTGAAAATATTTTTTGAGACAGGGTCTAACTGTGTAGCCCTGGCTGACTTGGAGCTCACTGTATATATCAAGCAGTCCTCAAACTTGCAGCAGCCCTCTTTTATACCTTTTAATTTATTTTTATGGTATGTGTCTGGGTGTTTTGCCAGCATGTATTAGCTGTGCACAGCATGCATGCTCAGTGCCCACAGAGGCAAGAAGAGGGTATCATAGTCTCTGTGCCTGGAGTCTAAGGCAACTATTAGCTGCCATATGAATACTGGGAACCAAACCTGGGTCCTCTGGAAGAGGAGCCAGTGCCTTTAGCTGTTATGCCATCTCTCCAGCACCTAATCTTTTTTCTTCTGCCTCTCAAATGTTGAAGTTTTAGGCATGTATCAGTATAGCAATCTGCTATGATTTGAGTTTTCTCATGAAGTATGTTCATATAAGAATCGAGAATAGGATAAGAAAGACAGAAAGCTTTAATTATATCTTTAGTCCCTTATTTGAACTATATAAAGACATTTTATATTTAATATTCTAACAAGAGTTGGACCTCACCCATTCTCCAGAAAGATCAATATGTACACATAAATTTTATTTTTACCCTTTAGCCTTTACCTAGTACACTTTTCTTCCATTCATTGTGTTTGCTGATTTTAGCTGGCTGCTTTCTTATATATAGCAATTGTATTGTTTTAATCTGGCATGTCATTTTATTTATTTTCTACTAAGCTTGTATTACGCTGATATTTGAATATGTATGTCTTTCTATATGTATATATGTACACAAATATGGTATGTTATTAAATTATGTATTTGAAAATAATTTTGATGCTATTGCTATTGATTCAAGACTGTTAAGTTCATAATCTACTACAAAAAAATAAAGTGCAGAATTTTGGTTTAGGGTTTACAGATGAGGAATTTATTGCAAAATGACATTGCTCTGTCATTATCTAATTAGAAGATGATGTGTCACTTTGTTTTCTCTTTACCTTGCTTATGTGGATACTCTTTGAACTGCAAACATAATTAATCACTCTGCTCTTTGGTCATGCACATGCTTTTTTGAACCACGACATAAGTAAAGTACTTTCATTTGAAAGCCTATGGGATTACCTTTAGAGCCTCTAAGCAGTTTATGTTCTGTTGAGTTCTTTTTTTTAGAGGTCATTTGAAAGCCTATGGGATTGCCTTTAGAGCCTCTAAGCAGTTTATGTTCTGTTGAGTTCTTTTTTTTTAGAGGTTTTGTTTTAAACTGTAGTAAGTATAATTTACTGACTGAACTTTGTAACTGCTTTAGTCCAAGACAGGCCTTCCACTTAGCACTTACTTCAGTGCAGTGAAACTTCGTTGGCTCCTTGACAATGTGACAAGGGTTCAAAAGGCTGTTGAAGAAAATAGAGCTCTCTTTGGGACTATTGACTCATGGCTCATTTGGGTATGTTGAAATATAATGTATGCACAGAGAATGTTTGCGGGATTTTTTAACTGTCCTACTTACTATTTTTGACCGACATTTTGTACTTTTATTTAGCATCATTATTGAGGGAAAACTACTCAAAGCAGCAGAATGTCTGTCTCCATTTGAGAATCATTTTTGTCTACTCCCCTTTTTACTTTTCTTGTCTTATTTGAATGACAGCAGAAGATAATTACGAAAACCATATCTCATAGCTCTTATCATTTCCACAAGTAATTTAGGTAGCTTTTCTCACATGCCTATCATTTTCTTCTATCCCACTATCTAATTCATCGCAAAGTGCCTCGACTACTTTTCTCCTTCACGGCCAACACTTTATAGCTTTTTCTAGTGAAATCATGCCAGGATATAAAACTAAATTATAGCAGAAACTTATATTAAAATGTTTTGTCCAGAGCTGGGTACAGGTCAGTAGTAATTAACAATTTAGATATTTATGTAACACATTTTTTTTTCTGTTCTGTCTTTTTGAGATAGGGTCTCAGTATATAAACTGCAGTTCACTATGTAGACCCTATTAGACTTGAACTTGTGCCAATTCTCCAACATCTGTCTTTTGAGTTCTGAGATGCAGACATGTGCCACTATATCTAGCAATTTTCAATCTATCTCTGTCTCTCTGTCACTTGTCCTCTGACAGAATTTCATTATGTAGCTTTGGGTGACCTAGAGCTTGCTGTGTAGACCATAGACATCCACCTGCCTCCCACCATACCTGTCTTGCAATGTAGATCTTTTGATTTTTAAAAATTATTTTATTGTTTTATGTGTATGAATATTTTGCCTTCATGTATATATGTGTACCATGTGAATGTTGTATCCTCTGAAACCAGAAAAAGCATCAGAGTCCTTGAGACTCGAGTTGTGATCGCAGGTGTAGGTGCTGGTCACTGAACCTGGGTCCTGTGGAAGAGGAGCCAATGCTCTTTGCGCTGAGCCATCTTCCTAGCCTCACAATATGTATCTTTATGTGTCCTATTGTGATTCATTTTCTCTCTCCCTTTTTATTCCTGTTAAATTTATTATAGGCATTTTTGTTAATGTGTCCCAATATTATTGTAGTTAACATCCCTAACATTAAGCCAACTATAAGATTGTAGACTTTCATGTCAATCTTGTTTCAACTATACTCACATAATTCTAAACACATAATTCACCATTTTGGGGAACTTTAAGCCAATATTGTTCCTATTCTCATTTATGAAATCCATATAGCAGGTCTTCAGAATACTTCCTGGAAGAGTCACCTTCTCTACCCTGCCCTGTACTTGACTGGAGAATGTATACTTTGTGTTTTGTAAAGGCCAACTTTTTTTTTAGATGTCAGTCACAGTTGAATGAGTAGCTCTAGTGATTGCCTTGAAGCTGAATGACATAGGATACGGGAACTATGATCCGCAGAAGACAGGAGTGTACATTTGCGGCTATACCCCATGTGATGCTATTTATCTCCTTTGCTCTTTTCTTCTTATTGTTTCTACTTCAGTGAAGTCAGCCTCGCTTCCAAAGGTGTCATAGAGAACTTAAAACTCATCTTTCAGGATGTATGCAAAAAGATGTGTTATTTAAAAAGAAAAGGTGAATATAGAAGGTTTTCTATAATCCTTTGAAGGTAACATTCCACCTAATCAAATTTATAAGACTCTGAATTTTCTGAAGATACAAGGTTAAAAACAAAACTGATTTTGTTTAATCAGAAATTAAGTAGTTTTTTTTTGTGGCTAACTAAAAGTTTAATCAATTTGAAAGGAAAGCTATGATCTCACAGTGCTCCCTCTTATTCTCCAGCTCTTACAGTCTTCCTCCTATCTCTCCTCCATCATATTCCCTGAGTCGTAGAGCAGTGATAGAGAGGTCTCATTTATGGCTGAAGGCTCAACAGTCATTTGTTCTCAGCACTCTGACCAGAAACAAGTCTTGGCATTACCTGTTGCCCTCTGCAAAAAATAAACTTCAGTATATCAGGCTAAGAGTAGTCTATGCCTGAATCTTTTTTTTTTCATGAATAGACTAGTCATATGAGGCTGTGAATATACCTGACTGCTGCCCGTCTGAACTGTAATATATTGTGAATATAAAGTACATACTAGATTCTACAGATTTGAGACAAACAAGAAAATAAAATGCACTACTAATATTTTTTTTGATTATATGGTCAAATGTTATTTTAGATATATTGGATAAATAAGATGAAATATAAGTATATTTTATAGTTCTGTTTCTTCCTATATTTTTAATGTAGCTACTTTTTATTACATTTATTTGTATATGTGGGGATAAGGGCCAGCCATGATGTGTGTTGAGGTCAGAGGACAACTTGTGGGAGTTATTTCCTTTTACCATCTTGCAGGTGAAGCTACTAGAGACTTTAAAATTACATGTGTAGTTCAGATAGTTCAGATTGTATTTCTATTGAATGCTACTGAAACCTCAATATTGAAATGTCTGCTTCTTTCATTTGTTTTATGTGCCCTGGTGCTAATTGTTCATGACAATATATAAATACAACTGCAGATTGGTGCAGATTTAACCTGTCCTTTACATTCTGTCTAGAGTTTGACAGGAGGAATCAATGGGGGTGTCCACTGTACAGATGTAACAAATGCAAGCAGAACGATGCTTTTTAACATTCATTCTTTGGAATGGGATAAAGAACTCTGCGAGTAAGTTATGTTTTGGCTTCAATATAGTTTTTCCTATACATTCTGCTATATATGATTTATTTAGAATCCAAATCTCACTGTTTGCAGCTGGTAGATGGTAAATACTAATATTTATTTTAATATTTCAACTACAGTATGCAACTCTGTTTTTATATGTTGGTTCATATCTACCCTCTGCCCTTGCAAATTCTCTCCCCCAAATGAAGTAAAATAGAATTTGGGAGAGAATAAAGATATCTCGGGGGCTGGAGAGATGGCTCAGCGGTTAAGAGCACCGTCTGCTCTTCCAGAGGACCCGGGTTCGATTCCCAGCACCCACATGACAGCTAACAACTGTCTGTAGTTCCAGTTCCAGGCAAAACACCAAGGCAAATAAATAAATAAATAAAGTTTAAAAAAAAGAGATATCTCATCATAAAAGCTGTAGTGTACCACAGACAGTCACACAGTATATCCTTTCGTCTGTATTTTTACTTGCAAATGTCCATTGCAAAGAGTCATTGGTCTGGTTTGAGGCCTCTGGTTTCTTCTACAGCCTCAATGAGGCTCCTTTTGGATATCCTGTTGTTGCCCTGTGTTGTGGAGGTCCTGCATCTTTGGATCTGCAGGACATGTCCCTTCTTTCCATCAGATCATATATGGGGTGGATGTTGGGGTTAGCCACCTCATAACATTGGTTCTGGACCTGAGAAGTTTCAGGATTGATCAGCCTACCAGCTCTTCCCTGCCCTTACCACCAGGATGAGCTCTCCAGCATTGCCACTCCAATCCCCCCACCTTCATCCTGGCTCTAGGGTCACTCAAGTCAGGAGCAAAGGCCATTCTCTCTAGTGCTGAAGCTGGGCATGGATACTTTTCTAGGTCTTATGAAGGACCAGCTCTCCCAACTGCCACAGGCAGCTAGGGGTAGTGGTGGAGGAGATCTTTCCCTTGCCCAGGAACTGGGCCAGATCTCCCAAGCTTCCAAGGTGGTGGTGTTCACCTGCACTCCTGTTGTTAACAGGGTCAGCTTTACTATGCTGCCCAATTGAGGTGCAGGGTCTACTTTCCCGAGTACTGCAGCTCCTCACTTGCCATAGGTGGCTGGAGCGTGGATGGGGCATCTTTTCCTCTCCATCACCATGTGTTTGTGTTTTAATTTTTATATGTATGAGTGCACACACTCACTTTCAAGGACACCAGGGCTGTGGTGTGTGCATGCAAGCTAGAAAGCACCTATATGAGCTTGTTTTCTCCTGCCCTTTGGATTCCATGAATCTAACTCTGGTCTTTAGATTTGGTGCTAAGTGCTATTACCTGCTGAGCCATCTCACCAACCATAGCTATGCACATAGAACCAACAAGTCATATTAATTATTCTTTATGGGTAAGCTTCTTTTAGAAAAGTTTCTTGCTTTCTGAGGATGCTTTAAAATTTGTAATAATTTGGTTGTTTAAGATTGGAATGTTAAATATTCAAATATACAGCTATGTTCTTTTGAATAATATATTTATCACTATTGAATTCTATATTCGGATGTACCTATTTTCTAAATTATTTATATTTAAAATGTTTCTACATTTTTATTGAAAACAGTATTATATACCCAAAGGTATTATTTTTCAGATTTTTTGGAATTCCAATGGAAATTCTTCCCAATGTCCGGAGTTCTTCTGAGATCTATGGCCTAATGGTAAAATAAATAGTAGTAGGAGGGGATTTTATTAAAAAAGAAAGACCTTGCCATTTTGAATTTAATAGTCAGCTTTATTTTATTTTATAGTTTGAGATTTGGGACTTTCTCTGTGAATGTCCATAGCCTGTAAAATAAGAATTTAATGTTTTTGTATGGCTTTAGAACTAAAAGCTTCAAGTTCTTACTACCAATTGATTTTCAATTGATAAACTTGAGTTGGCTTTTCTTTCAGTAATATTGTTTTTGTCTTTGGAAAATCAATCACCTAACTCTCAACAGTGGTGTGGGAATGTTTAGGCTCATTTATTCTTCCATATGACTGTAGTAATTGCGATGTCTGCTTTTAATTTCGAGCGGGTTCTAGCCCCATCTTAATAGTGTTCTTTTCCTGGTCAATCCCCTTTAGTGACTGAACCATTGTTAGACATTCCATTCTTTGTCAGTTTGGAACACTCTAACAAAGAAACTGAAAGCAAAGAGTCTCTTCCTAAATTAGGTTGCTATTTAAGGCAATTTCCATAATGAGCATTTTACTGAAAGAGGGAGAAAAGTAAGTGTGCTTTGCATCACTGAAAATCTGTAGTTAAGTATCAGGCATAGAAACATTTAGGAGAGTATGAACTGGTAGTGAAGCACACAAATTTGAAGTTCGTGATAAGCTGTAGTAAGTTTAAGGAAGAGTCAAAACTAGCCATTTTATGAAAAATATTAGGAACTCCTTTCATAGAGTTAAAAAAAAAGCAAATGCTTATGCAAGAATTTTTAAGTGCTCTGTGTAGAATAAGGTTTTTTTTAAGGCAATGTGACATTGCTTAAGGCAGGTATAGTCACTGCTTTTCTATAGTGCTTTCATAGTTTCATAATGATCACAAATTCACTTGGGTTAGAACAAAAGAGGCTATTGTTGAAATAACTTCAGAGAATGATAGAAAGAAAACATTTAATTGGCCTAGTTTTCTCTTGCATTTAAAATATTATGCTTCTGTCCCCCTCTCTCCACCTTGCTGACTATAGAAAATCTCTCATAGTCTGGTGAGTAGGTTACCCACCAATTATGCTACCCATTCATTTCAAAAAGATACAGTGCATTTCCATTGATTTTTCAGAAAAGCATAGTTCATTCACTAAATAAATTTATCTAGATTTTGCATAACCTTCCAAATATTATAAGCTATAGTCATTTTGTTTTTTAAAGGAAGCAGAATCTTGTTTGTTTTTCCTAAAATTAAAATAAAGTTTCTAAAATTCTGGGGGAGTTTTCCAGAGATTTGGATGCTATTTATTGCAAAGTATAGTTGTGGTGCCCCTTGGCCTTTAGCATAGTAGGGAAATTAGAAATGGTTTGTAAATATCCTATATATTTATCATTTCTAATATCTTGCCCAGTGTTTCAGATGAGTTAGTTGGAAATGCACTGTGACTTTTTCTGCATGCTTCCTCAGAGGACCCTCCTGGAATCCTCCAGAAGCCTTTCTCCTTGAAGAAAACAGAGCGCTTTACATGCCTGAACATTCTTTAGATCATTTTAAAAGGCTGAATAAGTTTGAAAGTATAAATAGACTTCATATAGTAAATTATCAAGATAGAAAGCCTCTAGGTTTCCTGATGATTATATTTAAGCCTTTTATTTAGTCTACTCTTTATTAGTGTCCAAGCTTATTTTGAAAGCATATATACAATAAATAAAATATTAGGTCATAGGCAGGGAATGTAGCTCAGTAGTAGAGGACTTGCTTACTTTTCTGTAGGTGCTGGGTTTGATGCCTTGCACTAACAGACAAATCTTGAAAAATAGACAGTCTTTAATGAACTAGAAAGCATAGCATGAGGAGAATACTGGTGTTACCCTCTTCATGTTAACATCTAGGCACTACAGTCCCAGGGCCATTTGCTGACAAATGGTAGAAAAAGGCAGTCTGAAGGTTTTCATTTAGTGTTCTTTCTGCTATATCATCCTTACTTTAGGCACCACATTCCTTAATTTCTCTAGTCCTTAATATCAGTACTAATTGCCCTGTTGTGATGTTTTCCCTGCTGTGGCCCTGGGAACCAGACCCAGGTCCCAGCATATGTTAGACAATAGCTGTAGCACTGACATATATCCACAGCCTTGTAATATGTTTTTTTTTTTTTTCCAAAAAACTATTTTATAAAGTTTTGGCAACCAGCCAGTGAAATCTCACTTTCCTTCATGCTAGCCATACCAATTAATAAATTAACTGTTACATGTCTAAATTTAAGTTTCTTTGAACAAATATCCGAAATCCAAGCACTCTTAATTATTAAAAGCAGTTTGAGTAGGAAGAGTTGATAAAATATGGCCTTCTGGAAACTATGTTTCATGCTAGACTGATAATTATCTAAAAATATGCTGTTTGTTTCATAATAGCAGCAACGGTATCAAAGCACTAACTTTGATCTGCAATCACATAGCCCCATTGTTATTTTGTAAATAAATATATTGGGTAGAGCAATTCAGCAGCCTGCTTGTGACCTAACACTAACTAACCAGGAGTAGAGCCCATGTCTCCTGACCACTAGTCCAGTGTTTTATGTTCCTTTTCTAGCACTAAGGCTCTTGTCATTTATTTGAATTCTTCTAGTGTCTGTCTCTGTCTTGCTCATATAGTTGCTTGTCTTGTCTGCTCACATCCTTTGGCATGCTACCCTTCTTGTTGATTCCTATAGCAGTTATGTTAGTAGAGCCAAAATTTTGTAACTGTTCCTAATCCTTTTTAAAAATTTTATCAGAAAGCTGGGGCCTTAGAAGGTGTGCCAATATCTGGGGTAAGTACCAGTACCAAATATCTTCCTGTTATAATCCCCCATTCCCGCCTCAACCTCTATCCTACATTGTTATGGCTTCCCTCCTGTTCTTAATCCTTCTGCCTCTTCTTGAACTGGGGAGGACAAGTAAGAGCAGCAGCACTGGCCACTTCTATTATACAGGCTGGGTCACTGAAAATCCTCTGAAGAAATTCTAAGCCTGGCCTGATGATACAGTGCAAACCCAACACTTTGCAGTCCTAACGTTAAGTCTAGCATCAGCTACATAGTGAGTTAGAGGCCAGTCTGGGTTACATGAGATTATGAGATCATGTTTTAAGAAAGGAAGGAAGATATATGTTTATATATATATATATATATAGATAGATAGATAGATAGATAGATAGATAGATAGATATAGATAGAGATAGATAGAGATAGATAGATAGATAGGTAGGTAGGTAGGTAGGTAGGTAGGTAGGTAGATATAGAGAGACAAAGGGGGGGAGGGAAATGAATTTTAACTCTCTATGCCTTTTATCTTGATTAACAATGGGAAAATGCCATTGGGGGGAAATGTAAGGTATAGATATTTTACTCCTTGATAAATTAAAACACAAAAATAAACTTATGGCACAGTATTTTTATTTTTTATTTTTATTGTCATTTATAATTTCAGTGTTTGGGGGACCAGTCTGCTGCTTTGGTAGGACAAATGTGCTTTCAGGATGGACAGGCCAAAAACACGTGAGTTTAAAAAACTGGCTTAAAAAGTGATGTTGTTTCATTTCTCTCCTCTGGTGCTTTACAGGAGGAAAGGTTTTAAAAATTCAGCCAAAATACAATACTGTAGTCACTTCAGTATGGATATAAACACATTATTTCTATAATTTGTTTTTTTTTCTTTTCTGCACCTTTTCTCCTTCCTTTCTCTGCCTTGAGTCTTTTTATAGCACAGGTTGACTCGAAATTTCTGATCCTCCTGTCATAAATTCTCAAGTACTGGATTTATAGGCATCTACCATGACACTCACTTTTATGCAATTTTGAGAATTATACCCAAGACCTCATGCTTTTTAGGCTGGCATTCTGCTAAGATAACAACATTTTCAGTTCTGATTTTTGTCTTTCTTTTTAAATTTGGTTTTGGTGTTTTTGACATGTCTGACTCTCACCTCCTCAAACTCACACTAGGTAGCTTAAGACTAGTCAGAAATTCATGGAAATCTTTCTGTCTCAGCTCCCCATGTTCCAGGGCTTTGTTTTCTTATTTACCCCAAGGCCATATTCCTTCCTTTTTTAAAAGCTAGATTGGCGGGTTTGTGAAGAAATAAGGAAAAGCCATAATTACAAATTATAATTTCCAGTATATCGTCCTGCTCAGGTGTTTCTACTTGTGACCAATCTCAAAGTTACTTTTATAGAATATTTAATGTCATTTTCTTGTCATGATGTTTTCTCTCTCATCTGAAATGTCTCCATTGAAAGCAATGAAGAATTGATAATATGTTTCTCCTATTATTTTCTCTGAATTTGTATTATAAACATATATTGAATGGAAGAAACAATATGATCCAAGAGCTGATATAATAGTGACAACTATAAGATAATGGCTATTGTGTTATGTTTAATGGTTCATATACTTGTGATACTGCTTAATCGACATAAATCTTATTATATGGGAATCCTATTATTCCTGTTTTATGTCAGGTAACTAAGACTTAGAGAGCTACTAATTTATGTAATGTCATGAATTTACTAAGTCAGACGCATATTATTGGAACTAAGGAACTCATTGTATTCCTTAGTTGTGGGGCTCTAAACTGCTATGATTTATTGTCCTGTTTAGAAAATATTTCCATAAACATAGAAGACTATATATTTAATGGTTCTTCTCATAAGGGTTTCCTACCTAATTCTGTCACCAAGGGTTTTTCTTCATAGGTTTGGATTTGCTGTTTGCTTTATTTTGTTTGTTTTTTTTTCCTGAAGGTTTGTTGTTGTTTTGCTTTGTTTTTGTTAATTTTTTTTTTTTTTAGAGATAGGGTCTTACTGTGTAGCCTGGTTTGTCTGGAACTAGCTTTGCATCTCAGCTTGCCACGAAATTTAGCATCCTTCTGCCTCAGTCTCCCATGTGTTAAGATTATAGACATGAGTCACTACACCTCATCAGATAATTTGTTTATTGGTTGGTTGGGTTGTTTTTCAGACAAGTCTCATATAGCTCAGTCTATCCTTGGATTTGCATTGATACTCCTGTCCTTACCTTAGTAATTCAGGTATAATAATGATGGGATTGCAGACATGCATTGCCATGATGATTTCTTTATTTTTGATTAAGGTGATTAAGTTCTTTCTCTACAAGCAATGAAATATCTAGCAGTCCTAAAATAAATACTGTTCAGCAGAGTCAGCCACCCTCATGGGAGTGAAGTAAACTTTTTTGAATGAAAGTTTGCTGGGAAGAGGATATATGAAAATTCTTTTTAGGCTGTAATGACCTCAGGTTATGAAAGAACACTTGAGTCAATATAAGTGTGAAAACATTTTCTTTGAATCAGGTTTCCAGCAACCGAATCAGGAGTCATTGGAAAGTAGGATTTTTTTCCCCTTTCCTCCTCTGACAGGAACATTAGTGCTAGTAAACCAGATGCTATCTCTGAATGACCATTACCCATCACAATATATAGTACATAGTAGGGACAGTAAAATAAGTCTTAATTTCTTCCTCTTCTGTTCCTTTCTCTCTTTCCCGTTGTCAGCCAAATCCATAAATTATTAATTAGAATTAGGTAATAATTATTTGCTTACTCATGTAGTGACTGCAGGTTGGAGAAGGGAAACAGCAAATCATATAATCTTGATCTCACATTTCTTACTCTGAGGGGAAGCAGCACAGATATCCAGTTAATGGTGTATAAACTAGAGCTTGCATGACATAAGAAACTTTGAAGTAATGTCATTGGCTTTCAAAGTGAGGCAAGAAAAATCATAAATGATTATGTACGTAGATTTAGCATATAGCTCCGTTGTAGAGACTTTGGTTAACATTCTTAACACCCTGGACCTTATCCCAGCACTATAAAATAAAAACATTATGCTAGTAGTAAGATGCTTTAGAGAATGAGCAATACTGGAGAGTGAAGGAGACAATTAATAAGGATACAAATCGGAAGATTTAGTTTAGAGAATGCAGAGAATCTTGGGGTAGGAAAATGATATAAAATAAGACAAGATGAGCCCAGCAGCTCTGAGTGTATTTCAGGTAGTTGGGATATAGTTTGGGCTTAATGGTGAGTTCCAGATCAGCCTGAGCTACTCAGCATAAAAAAAAACAAAACAGGGCTGTGGGGCTGCTGATGTTTTGAAGAACAATGCAGTGGCAGGACCATGTGTTAGAGAAATCCCCATCATGACAGTCAGGAGAAATAAACAGGACAGTAGATTGTGGACTTGGTATAACCTTCAAAGGTATATTCCCAGTGCTGTCTATTCTCTAGCTAGGCCCCACCTTCCCCCAAAGCATCTATAACTTCCCAAATTTGAACGACTAGCTAAGGAGCATATGTTCAGATCATGAGGCAGTGAACGATATTTCATTCACACCATAAAAACCTGCTTGCCGTAAAGCTATTTCAGGCCAAGGTTTTTTTTTTCCTTTTGTGTTGTTTGAGTTTTGGGTTTCTTTTTCTCCTCCTTGATAGAGAATGTATAACTTCTTAACATTTATGAGCTGGTGTTTAGGTGTGACTAGAGTTGTCAGTTAATATGATGGCAGTCTTGGGTCAAAGCAAGGAGTAGCTAGAGGCTAGGAACATGTGGTAGAAACTGCTATATTCTAATACTACAGACTCAGAAGATGGGGACAGAAAGGGAGACTACAGGAATACACACGAGACTGTAGACAGTCATGGGAAAAGACCCAGGGACAGAGGGTTATGATTAGCCAAAGTAAGGAACAGGTACAGTAAAAGAATTTGGGTTTGGAACATGTTTGTGGAACTGCTAAGTTATGTATTGTGCACACACAGGGAAATATGAAGTGAGTTAAGTATAAGTTGTTTTATATAAATGTTTTGCCTACATGTATGTCTGTGTACCACATGTGTGCTTGGTACACATGGAAGTAAAAATGAGCATCAGCAAACTTGGAATTGGAGTTACAGATGGTTGTGAACTACTGTGTGGGTGCTGAGAATCGAACCCAGGTCCTCTGCAAGAGCAACAAATGCTCTTAACTGTTGGGCCATATCTCTAGTTCGTGTTTGCTTTTTAAAAACATAAAATTATCAGGTGTGTTGTCACATCCCTTTAATCCCAGGACTCTAAAAGCAGAGGCAGGCAGATAGATTTCTTTGAGTTTCAAGGCCAGCCTAGTCTACATAGCAAGTTTCAGGATATCTAGGGCTGCACCTTATTAATAAAAAGGCGTAAAATCTGTTTGAAATGCCTTTCAGTAAACTTCAACTCTTATTTGAGATAGCCACATCCATATTCTTGGGTATTGTTTTATTTATTTTTTGAGTGCCTTTCGTTCTACTTTTAATAAAATTCCAACACTGCCTCATTAAAAGAAAAAAACATAATCAGTTTCAATATTAGTGGTGGGCAGGACAAAAGTACAGTAACTCATGTGCTTTAGTTTGTAAATGCATTGCCTACACTTAGTGTATTTGACAAGTATCTGTACAAACATAAATGTTCAGAAGTTCCATGCCTCCTGTATGTGTAACCTGTTCATCGAGCAAGGAAAAAATCCACTTGGGTAGAAAGAGATGGGATATTTTGAGGTAAACATTACTCTTATGGTGTATGAAGATAATATTTTTCTGGAAAATGCATTTGGTTTATGTTTTGCCCAAGAAAAATGAAGTCATCATAGTAATAGTAATAGATTCTACCATCCATTCTGCCAGTTTGGAGACTAGGCACCAACTCAGTTATAACCATGGTAGCATGTAGCCTAGGAGCAAGACCTGTAGGACAAAAAAAAAAATGCCTGTAGGACAAAAATTACAAGCTTAGGCAGAGTCAGTGGTGGCTATAGCAACTTTCTTATTTCTACTCACTTTAAAACTGTTTCTCATCTGGGTGGTGGCATACATGCCTTTAATCCTAGCACTTGAGAGGCAGAGGCAGACTGTTGTCTGAGTGAGGGCAGCCAAATCTATAAAGTGAGACCCAGGACAGTCAAGGCTACACAGAGAAACCCCGTCTTGAAAAACAAAACAACAACAAACCAGAAAACTGTTTCTCTATGACCCTTACTTATATCAGCTAGGGTTAGCAACTGATCTTGCATACGTAATTCAAAATGATCTATGATGTCCAAGTGCCAGATTTGTGACAGAGTCCAAAGTTTATACTAATAAACTGCCACAAAGTAAGTTCAGTTCTTCCATATCCACAGTGTTGACTTCTGGTTTTGGTTATCCCACTACTGTTGGAATACATTACCCTGCAAAGAGAATGAGAGCAGTGAACCTTAAATAGCTTTTCTTTGTTTGTCATTTTTATCCTAGTTTTCAACCTGTACTTTGTGCTATTCCATGCTCAATCCCCTCACCCTGCCAGAACACAGTGGTGTTTCTCAAGTCATGGCTAATATTAGTGATAGAGCTAAGCCAGCCAACTCTATTGGTGAATGGCTGCTAGTTATGTTTTACCCCATGTGGATTGATAGTAACATAACTGTGACTGAATGTAGAATTTGTTGTAGTTCTGTCATATTTTACAAACACACCCTTGGCCTATGCTTTTGCATTTTCCCCATTAATTAATCTCAATATATTTCCTTCTGGACTGATTTTTATGAATGTACTCTTAAAAAGTATATTTAATGTGTGATGTTTGTTAGCTTTCCACACTTTTAAAAGCCTTTATAAATGACTTTAATTGTACTAAGTTAAATGCCAGTTTTGATCACTGGTAGTACCAAGATGTTGTTATTTGCTTTTGATATAATTGTCATGCTGTTATTCTTCCTCCACCTATAGGTATGGAACAGGGTGCTTTTTACTGTGTAACACAGGCCATAAGGTTGGTTTTGTTTTTTTTTTTCTAAAATCACATTGATAAAAGTCTTCTTTTTACTCATATATATAATGCTTGAATCTAATTCATTATAAGCGTGCTTTGGGGGTCTTCAGCTTTTACTTAATCTTTATCATGGTCTAACTTTGTCCAATAGAAATTATGTAAATCATGAAATTTGACTGATTCAAATAAGAAGCCTTCTATGCTTTTTAAATTTCTTATGTATTCTTTGGTTGTGTTAACAGAAATTCTAGACTTAGTATCTTGTCAGATTCTTAGTGAAAATCTAATTTGAAACAAATAATAATGTTTTAGCAGTCTGAGTGTGTTCCTATTACTCAGTTTAATAATTATTATTTTAGTAATGGAATTATAAATTTTAAGTGATTTCACATTGAAGCTGGGAGTGGTGGTACATGCCTTTGATCCCAGCAATTGAGAGGGAGTGGCAGACTGATCTATGTGTGTTCAAGGAAAGCTTAGTCTGGTTAGTTCTAGACTAGCCAATACTACACAGTAAAATCTTTTCTCAAAAGAAAAAAAGGCTTTATACTATCCTTTAATTTTTTTCCCCACACTAAAATCTTTGTTTTTCTTTCCTACAGTGTGTATTTTCTGAACATGGACTTTTGACCACCGTGGCTTATAAACTTGGTAGAGACAAACCTGTGTATTATGCATTAGAAGTAAGTTCTTTTCAATCAGTACAGATAATTTGACATGCACTCACATTTAATCAAAATTACCATGGATTCTGGAGGGAGAAGTATTATTTTTAGGCAGGATTTTGTCATGTATCCATAGCTGATCAAGAACTCTATTGTCCTTTTAAATTGTCCTTGAATTTATGGCAGTCCTTTTCCTTTTGCAATTACATGAGCCACTACATCTGTAAAAGCTGCCATGTTTTCTAACATCTTTTCTCATAATTTTAATATATAGGACTGAAAATTAACACTTTTTTGGCCTTTGGTGAGGTAGAAAGAACCTTGGACTATGCTAGGGGTCAAGACTTCCATGAGACAAGATTATGCCATCTCTTCAGTTGTTGAT
The DNA here is from genome assembly GCA_004025045.1 of Sigmodon hispidus. Taxonomy (NCBI): domain Eukaryota; kingdom Metazoa; phylum Chordata; class Mammalia; order Rodentia; family Cricetidae; genus Sigmodon; species Sigmodon hispidus. The sequence goes on from PVIH01010293.1 coordinate 22,291, forward strand.
ACCCATTGATTTTGTCACCTTGGAGACATTATTTTTATGCTGTACAACCTAAAATTTTCTATCCTTTAAGTTTAATTCAGGAACTGGCTGATTCCAGCACTTCTTTCAGCTTAAAAATTTTTGGTTAGTAACTAAAATGTTCCAATATTCCATAGCTGACTCATTGGTCACAGAAAGGCAGAGCAACTCTCTTTACCTGTGTATTCATTAGTATTATGTTACATATGGATGCGAGAAAGAGAGGTGATTTGTCCTATTAATCTCAGGACATATCTGTTTCAGACACATTTACAAATTATAATAGTTCTATGTCTATCCAAATCTGTAGGACATGATAGGTTTGTATAAGAGACATTGAAGGAGTCAGTATACATCAGTGATAAAGTACTTTGCCTAACATTCTCAAGGCCTCAGCTCAATCCTAGATTTGGGCTCCAGAATCATGAAAAGAAAGAAACAAAGATCAAAACATTGATTTAAAGTCCAAGCCAATATTTTGTCTGTTAAATCTGTGTTTTGGGATTGACTTTAGAGCCTCATGTGTACTAGGAGGTGCCTATCACTGAGCTCCATTCCTAATCCTGCATAATTACCATTGGGAAGATTGCCTGAAAACTTATCAGGACTCATTTTTTATAATACCTAATGATAATTTAGTCAAAGGCTTAGACTTCTAGTCATGGTTAAAACATTTTCTCAGCTGGTAGGCCTACAGCTTCCTTCTTCATGTCATTAGTGCTTAAATTCTGGCACTTGAACCTGCTAAACAAGGACCCTATGACTGAAGTATATCCACAGCAATCTCAACCCTTCTTTAGACAAAAGCATTTGCATATTAAGGCTATCATAACACTTCTTGGAATTTAAAATCTCATGAGCCCCTTCTCTCCTATATTCCCCACTTTAGAGAATGCTCAGTGCCTCTGTGTTCACATAAAAAAAAATGGATGGTTTTTTTTTTTACCATAATTGTAGCAACACCTGTAGAAATATTAATTTGGGTTTTTGGCCCTTGCATGAGAGACAGAATTTTAGGTATTTTAGATCTGGGAAAGGCCTCAAGGATGTCCGGGATCACCCTAGTCTTCTCACCCACTGTGAAATCTTCCTCAGTCTTAAAAGGTACAATTCCAAGCTGTCAAATTTTTTTTTAAACAGAGCCTTGTATATCTCAAGCAGCCTCATGCAGCTATGAATGAATGAGCTACAACTTCTGATCCTCCTGCCTTTACTTCCTGAATAATTAGGTTATAGGCATGTGCTTCCATGCCCAATTTCAAACCTTTTCTTAGTATCATCCTAACAATGGGCCTAGGTCATCTGTAGGTCTCAAATGCTAGGAGGCACCTCTCAGTTTGTCTGGGTCTTCTTCATCCAGATTAAACTGCCTCCATGCCCTAGTTGAGCTCCCTGTATTAGATGAATCCCAAATCATTAGTCTTCCTAGAGGGAAAAGGGATTTATTCTGTGTAATATAGCATGTACTCAATGTGGTTTGTGCCTATCTACCATAAGCATTCATCTGCTATTGTGGCCTGAGAGTTTATTAAATTTAGTCTAATAATTTCTTTATGCAACTGGTTCTCAGACTATATGCTAGAATATTCTCTTTCTCAAGCCAAGCCTGCTTCACTGTGTATTTGTACAAAACTTTTTACTTAATCTAATCTAGGACTTTATTTCCCTCTTATTTTCAAGATAGTTATACAGGGCTATTCTGCTATTGTCTCAGTTACTTTTTATTTGCTATGATATACATGCACATATGCCCATTAAAAAACAAATTTAACTAATATTAGTAGGTATAATCCCCCATTATCTTTAATTAAACTTTTTTGTCAGTTAACAAATATTTAAAAAACCATTTTAAGAAATCAAAACAAACTGAAAAAGGATTAATGCAAGATTGATAAAACAGTAAATTTATACTAATTCTTTTTGTCAGTCTTTCAACACGTATGATAATCATGCCTTTAATTTGACAGATTGTTGGTAGGTTTAGAAATGAAAGCTATTAAATTTTTACTTTCTGCAGTCTTTAGAAACTGAAACCAAAGGCGTCTATCTTTACCCTTTTACTCCCCTGCCCCTGCTTTGTTTTGGGTTATTGAGAAAAGATGTCATTGTATAGCCTGGAAAGTCCTCCTTCTTCTCTGGCTGCCAAGTGAAGGGCTTCCAGTTGTGAGCAGTCACATCCAGCTGTTTGAATCTTCCTTCATTCTCCTCCTGATTTGAGAGGAGTACCATAGGTTTTTTTCAGCTTAGTAATTTTTTTCTTTTACATTTAATAATATTCAACTAAGCAGTGTTCGAAAAGTGTATCTATATAAATGTTTAACATTTTTAATTTCCCAACCATGATGAGGATTTCAAATACTGTATTCCTAAAGGAACTCTACTAACAATGATGAATTCTGTTGTGGAAAATTTTCATTGTTTCTTTTTCTTCAACATACAATAATTAGTAGTTGTATTTGCAATTGAGAGTAGATCATATTTGTTGACTCATTATATTCATTTCTCTATCCAGTATCATTGTTTTGAGGCTTACTCTTTATGTGTAACCCAACCTGGCCTCTAGTATGCTTGTCTCTGCCTGCCAAATGCTGACATTATATTTGCCACTACACTCAGACCCAGTATCATTTTTCTGGTCCCATACCTTTTCTGTCTCCATTCAATTTTTTTGTTGTTGTTGTTCTTGTTGAAGGACATCCTTTTGTAATTCTTTTAATAAGACTGTGGCATAGCAAGCCCATTCTTTTTAGGCTTTTATTTATTTTGTCCTTATTTGGGGTAAATATAAATTTCTAATTTTCCCATATTCCTTATGGTGCTTTTGGTTGTTTGAGACATGGTCTTCCTACACATCCTAGACTGTCCACAAATGTTAAATCCTCCCCCTTCTGCCTCCTGTACTCTGGAATAATAGTCTGAACCACCACAGCTAGCATTTAGTATTAATGAGACCTCTGCTGTCAGTTTAAATGTAGTTCCTTTGCAGATTATTTCTTTTATTCCCTCAGAGCTTTTAGCATCATCTCTTTATCATCAGTGCTCTATAGCTTTGCCGTGATGTTCCTGGGTTTGGATTTATTTTTATTTGTCCTGTTAGGTACTTGGATCCCAATTTATCAGCAGATCTGGAAAATTCTCAACAGTTATGTCTTCAAATATTTCTCCATCACTTCCTTCTTCTTCTGGACTTGCTATTGGATGATATATTGGAACCTTTTCAGCCCATCTACCATGTCTCTTAACTACCCTTGTTTACATATATTTAATCTCTTTGTTTCTCTGTGCTGCATCCCTGTGAGTTACTCAGTATCTACCTTCCATTTCCAAATTCTGTCTTTAAAATAAACCTTAATATATAATATCCAATTGGTTTTGCATTGTGAAATGTTAAGACACCTGAAGAAATATGGATTTGAGCTGGAGAGATGGCTCATCAGTTAAGAGCATCTGCTGCTTTTTCAGAGGATTCAGTTTCTATTTCCAGCACCCACATGTTGGCTCAATTTCTGTAACTCCAATCCCAGGGAATGGGAATCTGACGCCCTCTTGTGGCCTCCAAGGATACTACATGCAGGCGAAATCCCCATAAAAACAGATCTCAAAAAAAAAAAAAAAATGAATTAGGAGAGGAGGAGGCTATTATAAAATATATTTAAGTTTAAAAATTGCTTTAAAAGTAAAAAATGTAATAAAAATATGAATTAAACCCCACTGTACATCTTGTCAAATTTTTACAAAGAAAATACAATGTAATCTCTTCTCCAGTCCAGTTCCAAAGTACCACCAACCTCCAGGAGCCACTTTATGCCATGCACAGTCACAGTGGCCTCCCTGTCCCCTGAGATAAACAGTGTCCTAATGTTTGCATAATCATTTTCTATCTTTATTTGTACTTCTAAAACTTAAATCTGTAACCTCAAACAGTAGGGTTTAGTTTTACATGATGATAATATTTTATACATTAGAGAAGTCAGGGAAAGAAAGAAATATGAACATGTGCATTTCAGTCTTAGCCTTGCATTCTTTGGTCTGGTTTCTTTCACTCAACCTCATTCTTATGAGATTTACCCCAGTCATTAGAGACAGCTGATTTTTCATTCTTTCTTATTGCTGCTTATATATATATTGAAGTATATATATATATATATATTTTGAAGTATACATATATATATATATATATATATATATTGCAAGAAGGTTTGCACCCTTCTAGAAGAGTGGAACTTCTATGCCATAGATTATACATAGATTATATATGTGATCTCTCTGGGTACATATCATGAAAAGTTTGTTACTGTAGTGAGTTCTTCCCCAACATCAGTGGCGAGGATCACTAATACGTTCATCTCTGTGGTCTGGAGCTTATCTCTTTTATTTCATTTAGTAGTTTTACTTAAAGGATTTTTTGTTTGTTTTTCAAATCTAGCTGATTTTTTTTTGCTTGTCTCACTTGATTCACAATTTTTTGTTTGATTTGGGAAAGGGCCTCACTCAGTTCTATCTGAACTCCAACTTCCCAGCCTCCCAAATCCCTGGATTATAAACTGTGCCATCATGTCTGAATCTGTTGTTGTTATTTTTAATGAAAGACACACAATAATTTATTTCTTCAGATATTTTTAACACTTATTTTAAGATCTTTGTCAGGCTGAAAGGAATTCTATTCCAGATGTTAGGTTTTGTGGGTGAACTTTTATTATGGATTTCTTACAAATTTAATTTTTTTCTTACTACCGGTCTCATCTTCCATTATGTTATAGCCTTGGCCAATAAGTTGGCAAGTGCTTATTTTTCCACACCCCACACAAACAGAGCCCTACCTAATCCACCTATCTTGCACAAAACATTTTGGGTAAGTTTCCTATAGAGGAAGCACTTTCTGGCTACCACACTTATTTCTTAACACACAAAGAAAAATAAGTCAGTGGCCATCATGTTTGCATCTTACTATGCTGCACACTTCCAGTCTTATCCACATAAATGTTTTTTGGTGTTTAAGTCAGCTCGTTTATATTTCTCTCCTTATTGTGGCTGTTATTTTCTGTCTTTAAAGCAAACAGCATTTGACTGACTACATTTATATAAGCATCTATATCATCTTCATTGCTAAGAAATTCTTTTTTCTGTTTCTTCCAGGCTGCTGGCAGGTGATTCTAGGCTTAATATTTTTAAATCTTTGAGTTCTCACTTCATTTTATGTGCAAAGGAACTAGAGCACATGATCTTTATGTTATTCTGAAACTGGAGTCTTGTATCAAGCTACTTCAGTTTGTCTGCCCTTTCTGTTGGAAAATGATTCTCGGTGGTGGAAGAAAGTAGAACAAAATAGGGCAGTTCTGTCATTCCGTCTCCCTCTGTCATCTGTCGTAGGACACCAGCTTCCTGACACCTTACTTTCCTTTTCCTTGTTCCGCTTCTTTTTCTAGGTATTGCTTTGTAAAACAAACCTCCTCTTGGGGGGCCAGTAATATGACCATGAATTTGACCTTACTTACAGCTTGAGACTTCCATGTTCTGTATTTTGTTACTAGGACATGGGCTTTCTAAAAACTATTTATGTGTGTGTGTGTGTGTGTGTGTGTGTGTGTGTGTGTGTGTGTGTGTAGTGAACATGCCATGCCACCATGTGTGTGAGGTCAGAGGACAGCTTGTGGGAGTTCTTGCTGATCCCTGTCATAGACTTTCAGAGGCCAGACTATTTTGCCCATCCCTCTATCCAAACAGCCTGTCAAAGAATACAGGCAATACTAACTCCCATGTTAAGCTGTATTTTTCTTCTTTTAGATATAAGCATTAGAGGCTTCTTTATATTCTTCTACTAGCTTCTTAAATGGTCTCTTTGTCTACCTCTATATTGGGTGATTTATGATTACCATGTTAATACTTGCTGTTTTAGAGATTTTCATGTTTCTTGTGCAAGATTGTAAATTTTTGATGGGAGCCTCTGTATTTGAGCCAGTTATTTTATGTATTTTTATATTTATGTATATAGCAATATCACCACAAGATTGAGTGACTTAAAATAACACTCATATATTGCCTCTTAGTTCTGGGCACTCTAGCATCTCAAAAGGCTATAGTTAGGTGTAGTCTGAAGCTGTGTACTTATCTGGCATTCCATTTGCTTTCCAACTGATAAAGGCTTTTGGCAGAATCTAGTTCCTTCTATAAAGGGCTTCAATTTCTTCTGAGCTCTCAGCTGGAGACCACTGTCAGCTTCTAGAGGCCACTTGTAGTTCCTTGCCACATGGGGCTTCTCAACTTGTCCCTCAGCTTCCTCAAAGAACAAAGAATAAAGAACCAAGATGAGAGCAGTGATTTTATGTCACATAATCACACTCAGATCTTTGCATAATCCTCCCGCCTTTGATTAGAAACAAGTTATTGCTTCCATTGTACCAGGGAATTATAAAAGAGCATGAACACTAGGAATTGTGAAAACTACATCAATTAAGAATAGGAATATATGCCATGAATAAACATCTTGTGGACTTTTATAATGTACATTCTTGGAGGGAGGAAGGTTGCTTAATTGGAAAGGTGCTTTTTTTTCATGAGGACTTCATTTTGATCCTCAGAATCCATGTGAAAAACAGCTGGGCATTGTGATTTGCACTTGTCAGGGACAAGTGGTTTTGTAAGGTTTATTAGCCAGCAATCCCAGCCCAGTGTAAATAATACAGTCATTTTGTTGTATTATCATTTGATTTTAAATACTTTCTCAGTTTTGATTCTTTCATAGAATGTAACTTTTGATGCTTATATATAGGTTACATGCACCTTTACCAATGAATTAAAGCTAATTTCTATTTGTAGGTGAAACATAGAAAAGTTACATCTTTGTATTTAGGATGTGGTTTGTGGTGACTTGAGTTGACACTTTTGGTTTCTTCTATACTCTTTCTATCCAGCTTTAAAACATTATATTTTATTCCAGATTTTCTTTTGCTTCTTAATTCAGAAGATCACATGCCTTTTTAAAGATTCATTATAATGGATTCATTTATTTTTGCATATATATGTTCATGTGTGTTTGTGAGTATAAGTGTCTGCAGGTACTCAGAGAGGCCAGAAGAGGGGTCAGATAACTTGGAGCTAGATTTGCAGGGAGTTGTGAGCTGCCTGATTGGGTGCTGGAAATGGAACATGGCTCTGGAAGAGCAGCAAATGCTCCTATCCACTAACCATCACTCCAACCTCTTACTTGCATTCCTTTTCAATTTTAAAAGGTTTATATCATTTTTATTAATTTCATTAAAGTCTAAATTATACTATGTACGATATCAAGATTCTGGTTAGTCAGCCTTGATAGTCAGCACATTTACCTATTGAGTCATCTTGTGGTCTTTGTGGCTTTGTAACTTCTAAAGCTTTTGCTTGGATTAAAATAATGGTTTGTTGTTGTCACTTTATAATCAAAACCTTGATTTTCCTTCTGCTGAAACCATATTACCTCTTCAGTTGCTCTTGCTGTTGTTGCTTTTGGTTTTCCTTTTTTTAATTTTTTTTCTTATTTTTTTAGAATAAAGTCTCATTTTTTATGCATGTATTCCTCTGTTCAAACTACCCTCCCCTCCTGAGACCTCCCAGTCACTCTCTCTTCTCCCCATCACCTCATCCCCTCCCCAGAAAGGGCAAGAGGTCCCAAGGTGGGTTAGTTTAGCATCCACTCCAGACAAGTCCAATTTCCTCATCCCAACATCAAGACTGGGTCAGGTGTTCCTCTGGAGGGAATGGGCTCCAAGGTGCCAGTCCCCGGTGCTTCAGATCCCAAGCTATTCAGTGGTTGTGGTTTGCAGCTTGGGCATGCTTTGCTTTTTGTTTAAAATCCACTATTTAGTGATTACATCCCCTGCTTATTTTTCTGGGTTTGTGATACCTCACTCAGGAGGATATTCTCAAAATTCATCCATTTCCCTGCAAATTTTGGGATATCATTTTTTCTTATTGCTGAGTAGTACTCCATTGTGTAGATGTACCACAGTTTGTTAATCCATTCTTCAGTTGAGGGACATCTAGGTTGTTTCCAGGTTCTTGCTATTATGAATAATGCTGCTATGAACATAGCTGAGCTAATGCTTTTAGCGTGCGAATGTGCATCTTTAAGGTATACACCCAATAGTGGTATTGCTAGATCCTTGATTCTCAGTTTTCTGAGAAACCACCCATACTGCATTCCAGAGTGGCTGAAGAAGCTTACACTCCCACCAACAATGGAAGAGTGTTCCCCTTGCTTCACATCCTCTCCAGCCATGGACTATCATCTGTGTCTTTAATCTTAGCCATTCTGACAGGTGTAAGGTAGTATCTCAAAGTTGTTTTGATTTCCATTTGTCTGATGGCTAAAGATGTTGAGCACTTTTTCATATGCCTTTCAGCCATTTGTAATTCTGCTGAGAATTCCCTTTTTAGTTCTGAACCCCATTTTTTAATTGGGCTATTCAGGACTTTGCGCTTTAGTTTCTTGAGATCTCTATATATTTTAGGGATCAATCCTCTGTCACTTGTAGGGTTGGTGCAAATCTTTTCCTATTCTGTAGGCTGTCATTTTTTCTTATTGATTGTGTCCTTGGCTTTACAGAAACTTCTCAGTTTCAGGAGGTCCCAGTTACTGATTGTTGTTCTTAATGTCTGTGCTACTGGTATTATATTTAGGAAGTGTTCACCTGTGCCAATGCATTGGAGGATATTTCTCACTTTCTTCTCTATCAAGTTCGTTGTGGCTGTGTTTATGTTGATATCTTTGATCCACTTAGATTTGAGTTTTATGCAGTGTGATAGGCTTGTATCTATTTGCATTTTTCTACACACTACCATCTAGCTATGCCAACACCATTTGTTAAAGATACTATCTTTTTTCCATTGAATATTTTCGGCCTCTTTGTCAAAGATCAGGTGTTCATAGCTGTGTGGGTTAATGCCAGGGTCTTCAATTCGATTCCATTGATCCACAAGTCTGTTTGTATGCCAGTACTAGGCTGTTTTTATTACTGTAGCTCTATAGTATAACTTGAAGTCAGGGATGGTTATGCCTCCTGAGGTTCTTTTATTGAGCAAAATTGTTTTGGCAATCCTGGCTTTCCTGTTATTCCAAATGAAATTGAGTGTTATTCTTTCAAGGTCTGTAAAACATTGTGTTGGGATTTTGATGGGAATTGCATTGAATCTGTAGATTGCTTTTGGTAAGATTGCCATTTTCACAATGTTGATTCTACCTATCCAGGAACATGGGAGATCTTTCCATTTTCTTATATCCTCTTCAACTTCTTTCTTTAGTGATTTAAAGTTTTTGTCAAGTAGATCTGATACTTCTTTGGTTATAGAACCAAGGTTAAACACCGAGGTATTTAATACTGTTTGCAGCTATTATAAAGGGTGTTGTTTCCCTTATTTCTTTTTCAGCCCTTTTTTCTTTATTCTATAGGAGGGCTACTGATTTCTTTGAGTTAATCTTGTATCCTGCTGCATTGCGAAAGTTGTACAAATTCCCTGGTAGAATTTTGTGGGTCACTTATGTATACAATCATCTGTAAATAGAGATAATTTTACTTCTTTTCAAATTTGTGTCCTCTTAATCTCCTTTCATTCTCTTATTGCTTTGGCTAAAACTTCGAGAACTATATTGAGTAGATAAGAGGAGAGAGGGCATCCTTGTCTAGTTCCTGATTTTAGTGGGATTGCTTTGAATTTTTCTCCATTAAGTTTGATGCTGGCTGTCAGCTTCTCTTAAATCATCTTCATTATGTTTAGGTATTTTCTCTGTATTCCTGATCTCTCCAGGACTTTTATCATGAAGGATTGTTGGACTTTGTCAAAGGGTTTTTTGGCATCTAAGAATGTGATCATGTGGTGTTTTTTCCTTCAGTTTGTTTATATGACGGGTGACATTTACAGTTTTTTGTATGTTGAATCATCCCTGCATTTCTGGGATGAAGCCTACTTGAGCATGGTGAATAATTTTTTTAAATGTTGCTGTATTTGGTTTGCCAGAATTTTTGAGAATTTTTGCATAAATATTCATGAGGGAAACTGGTCTGTAATTCTCTTTCTTTGTTGTGTCTTTGAGTGGCTTGGGTATCAGGGTGATTGTGGCGTAATAAAAAGAGTCTAGCAATATTCTTTCAGTTTCTACTGTATGGAACAGTTTGTAGAGTATTGGTATTAGTTCTTCTGGTAGAACGCTGCACTGAAACCTTCTCTACCTGGGCTTTTTTACTTGGAAGGCTTTTAATGACATCTTCAATTTCCTTTAGGGTTATAGGTCTGTTTAGGTTTTTAATCTGATCTTGATTTAGTTTTGGTAAATGCTACCTATCCAAAAAGCTGTCTACTTCTAGGTTTTCCATTTTTGTGGAGTATAGATTTTCAAAGGATGACTTGATAATTCTCTGGATTTCCTGGGGGTCTGTTGTTATGTCCACCTTTTCATTTCTGATACTGTCATGTTGGATACTATCTCTCTGCTTTTGGATAGCTTGGATAAGGGTTTATCTATGTTGCTGACTTTCTCAAAGAACCAACTCTTTGATTCATTGATTCCTTGTGTTGTTCTTTTTATTTCAATTGAATTGATTTCAGCTCTAAGTTTGATGTTTTTTCTGCTGTCTACTCCTTCTAGGTGAGTTTGCTTCTAATTGTTCTACCGTTTTCAGCTGTGCTGTTAGTGCTCTGGTGTGGGATTTCTCTAGGTTTTTCATATAGGCATCTAGTGCTATGAATTTTCCTCTTAAGATTTCTTTCATTGTGTCCCATAAGTTTGGGTATGTTATAGATTCATTTTTGTTAAATTCTAGGAAGTCTTTGATTTCTTTCTTAATTTCTTCCTGACCCAGAGGTGGTTCAGTTGATTGATGTTTAGTTTTTATGAGTTGGTAGGCTTTTTTCTGTAATTTTTAATGTTGTTGAACACTAACTTTAGACCATGGTGACCTGATATGATACAAGGGGTTATTTCCATTTTTTTGTATGTATTGATGTTTGCTTTATGACCAATTATGTGGTCAATTTTAGAGAAAGTTCCATGTGGTGCTGAGAAATATGTATATTCCTTTGTGTTTGGGTGGATGCTTCTGTAGATATCTATTAGGTCTATTTGCATCATAACCTCTGTTAGACCCCTTATTTCTCTGTTGAGTCTCTGTCTGGTTGACCTGTCCAAGGGGGAAAGTGGGGTATTGATATTTGATATGGTGTATAAGCTTTAGTAGTGTTTCTTTTACATATGAAGGTGCCCTTATATTAGGGGCATAAATATTCAGGATTGAGATCTCATCTAGATCGATTCTTCCTGAGACGAATAAGTAATGTCCATCCTGGACTCTTTTAGTTTGAAGTCTACTTTGTTAGATAATAGGATGGCAACACCAGCTAGTTTCTTGGGCCCATTTGATTGGAAAATCATTTTATAACCAACCCTTAACTCTGAGACTGTGTCTGTCTTTGAAGTTGAGGTTTATTTCTTGTATGCAGCAGAAAGATGGCTTCTGTTTTTGTATTCATCATGCTAGGGTGTGTCTTTTTATAGGTGAATTGAGTTCATTGATAGGAAGGGATATTAATGACTACTGGTTGTTATTTCCTGTTATTTTTGGTGGTAGCTTGTGTGTATTTCCCCGCTTTTGGCTTTTCTTCTGTGGGATTATTGATTGTTTGTGGTTTCTTGGGTTTCTTAGGTTGGAATTTTCCCTCTAATGCTTTTTGTAGGGCCCCGTTTGTGGATAGGTATTGTTTCAATCTGTCTTTGTTGTGCAATATCTTGCTTACTCCATCTATGATGATTGGTACTTTTGCTGGATATAGTAGTCTGGGTTGGCAGCCATGCTCTTTTAGTGTCTGTATAACTTCTGACCAGGACCTTCTTGCTTTCATTATTTCCATTGAATAGTCTGATGTTATTCTGATGTGTCCTGACCAGCAGGACAAAAGAACAGGACCTGCGACCTAGAGGGAAGAAATGGAAGTGGCAGGAGACAGAAAGAACGACAACAGGACAGTTTTCTGATGAGCTGCATTTTTTATTTTTCTCAGGGGGTTTATATAGTGAAGAGGAAGGGAGGTTGGCAGGGCAGAGGGTCACTTAGGAAAGGATTGATAGGCAACCTAACTGCAGAACGTTAGGGCAGAGGATCACATAGGAAAAGTTTGTAGAATCTCTTTAGTTCAGCTTGTTTGCCCAGATGTTCTGACAGGGCGATAAAGCAATTCCTTGCAGCCTAGGGTATGTCATGTAGTCTCTGGTAAATGGCTAACTGTCATAAAAGGGAACCGAGGCCCGTAAACATGACTAACTTATAAACTGAAATGGCTAAGCTAATATGGCTTGGCTATTATGGGGGAGGTGGGAAGCAGAGACCTATAAACTTAAAATGACTAACTAAACCATGGCTAAGCTAATATGACTATACTAAAGCCAATATAGGCTTTGGCTCCCATCATCAATGGATCTGCCTTTATAGGTAAACTGGCCCTTTTATTTTGCAGCTCTTACAAGTTTTTCTTTGTTCTGTATGTTTTGTGGCTTGATTATTATGTGATGAGCAAAATTTTTTTGGGGGGAGGGTCTAATCTATTTTGTGTTCTGTAAGCTTCTTGTATCTTTATAGGCATTTCCCTCTTTAAGTTGGAAAATTCTTCTGTGATTTTATTTAATACATTATCTATGCCTTTGAGCTGGTATTCTCCTTCTTCTATTCGTATTATTCTTAGATTTGGTCTTTTCATGGTGTCCCAAATTTCGGAACGTTTTGTGTTATAGATTTTATGCTTTTAGTGTTTTCTTTGACTGATGTATCTATTTCCAATATTGAGTCTTCCACTCCAGAGATTCTCTCTTTCATCTATTGGATTCTGTTGGATATACTTGTATCTGTAGTTCCAGTTCTTTTCTTCAGATTTTCCATTTCCACTTTTGCCTCATTTTTGTGCCTTTTTTATTGCTTCTATTTCAATTTGTAGTTCCTAGAATGATTCTTTCTTTTGTTGGATTTCTCTTTCTTGGTTTTCTTTGTTTTTTTCAGAGATTTGTTCATCTCTTCTAATTTTTTATTTGTATTTTTCTTCTATTTCTTTAAGGGGCTTTTTCATATCCTCTTTTAAGGCTTCTATAATCTTCATAAAGGTGTTTTATTGTTTTTTCCTTCTGTTTCCTTTTCATTGCCCTGTCCGTGTCTTGCTGTTGTAGAGCCATCAGCTCTCTCTGGTGGTACCTTGTTGTTCTTTAAATTGTTATATGTATTCTTGCACTGGCGTCTGCCCATTGCTTCCTTGGTTCACTTTTAGTCAACTCCTATTCAGTTATGGCTAGAGGGGTTATATGTCTCCTGTCTGCTCTGGACATGGGATCTGCATGATCTCTGACTTTGCTCTGGACTTGAGTCTGCCTTTTGAAGGCATCCATCTATGATGATGCAACTCTCCCTGAAAGTGGGGCCTGGCTGTGGGAAGCCCCTCCTGCTATGTGTCTAAAAAGCCCCTCCAGCTTTAGTTCAGGGCCTGACTGAAGCTCATGAGTTTATGAGGTCAGAACCATGGGTGTGTCTCTGGTCCCAGAGAGGAATTCCCTGGGTGGCCCAGAAGCTGGAATCCTCTCACCTCTGAGTCTGTTCTGGACACTTGCTTTTGTTTTTCAACAAGATCTTATGTACCCCAAGTTATCCTCTGTGTCAATTCTATCTTCCTGCCATGTGAGTCACAGGGATGGAGCTTCGGTTAACAGGCTTGGTAGCAAGATTCTGATGAGCATCTTGTGACTCCAGAAAGTGGTTCCTCCACACCAACACTCTAGCAGGGCTATCTGAACACAAATACACACTAATGATAATTTCAAAATGTATTTAAGACTTTACCTAAGTACACAAAAGAATTTAGTGATTTTAATAGTGATTAACATATTTAAAATTTACATTTATGTGTTGAGTTAAATATACCTTAATTTTGATGTTATTTTTATTTTTAACCATTGAATAATTTTGCATATAGAGTTACTATATATGGAAAAACAGTGTGTTATTGTCTGTGGGGACATATAATGACTTCTCATAGAAACTGGTGGAGTATATCAGTATATTCTCTGATTCGTTTGCATTTTGGCAACTGACATTAAGAAGGGACATTTGGTTGATTGATTAGTTTTGTTTTGTTTATTTAACCTTTATTTTTATTTTATGGATATTTTGCCTGCATACTTTTCTGCAGTGCCCAGGGAGGACAAAAGACGGAATTGGGTCCCCTAAGACTGGGTCTCAGATGGTCATGTGGTTGCTAGGAAGAGAACCTGAGTTCTGGAATAAGAGCCAGTACTCAACCTCTGAACCATCTCTCCAGCTTTTTCTTTTTAATTTAAGGAGTGCTCTTATGTAGCTCAAGCTGGCCTCTAACCCACTAAGTGGCTCTGACCTTATGATCATCCTCTTTCCATTCCCCAAGTGCTGGATTTATAGATGTGTAACATGATGGCCAGTAAGACCATTTGAAATTCATTGAACTGACCTGGTGACAGGTTCTTAAACTTAATATAATCTGATATTTTGTATGGAATGACTCAACAGAAATAATTTTATGGCTGAAACTTCAGAGCGAGAAATTAGAAACCTTAAATACTGTTCTTGATTCATTTTCTGCCTTTATGACCTTTTTATTTGTCTATGTTTTTGTAATATTTGAGGTTGAACCGAAGACCTTAAACATGGTAGAAAAGCTTTCTGCTACAGAACTAAACTTCTGGTCTAATATATTTTTTATAATTGTTTTGTCAAGGTATAGTCCAAGCACCAAAACATCTTTTTTTGTATTATTTTCTATCTTTTTTTTTTCATTCTAAGAATGGAAACTAGGGCCTTGTGTATGCTAGGCAAATTATTCTACCAACAAGCTACAATTCTAGCACCAAATTTACATTTGTCATGTGTACAAATCTGTGGTTTCTAGTATAGCCATACATTTTTCAAATAACAGCACAAGTCCAGAATGTTTCATAAGCCTAAAGAAAAACCTCACTAAATTTCTACCCCACACTATCCCACCCTGCCCCATTCAGCTATTGATCTACTTCCTTTCTCTATGAATTTATTGATCTTGGGCATTTCATATACATGTAATTGTAGTATATATTACTAACAATTAAAGATTAATGAATCAAGTATATCTGAGATCACATTGCAGTTAGGTACTAAAACTTGAGTCACATCCAGCTACAAATATGTTTTCACCCTTTTTTCTCCTTCCCAATTCTCTGGAGATTGACTGGGTATATGTGTGTGGGGGGATACTAGAGATCTAATCCAGTGTATTATTCATGTGACATATGACTGATTTCAAAGAATAATCACTTATGTCTTTGCTAGATTTTTGTTTGCTTTTTTTGTGCACTATTAGAAATATAAAACATACTTAAAATTTTAGTGTGTCTCATTGCAGTAGACACATTGTTTCATTGTGGATGGTGCAATATTTTTTAATAGGTGACATTATGCCTAAGTAGCTTATCAAATTATACAAAGATCAAACTAATCAACAACAGATGGATGGCTATCTATTAGGATAGAATTAAGGGTGTGCTGGAAATCCACTTCTTTCCATATCCCATAGTCTAGGTAAAAACTGTTTTTATTAGGAGTCATAGATTTTTATAATTGTAGGGACCTCAAAATCGAATTGTTTTAATGTTCTCCACTTAGAAGTATCATACATAGAGAATGTACTTTCTAGTGGCAACATATATTCTGTCTTGGATTTCTTTTCTCCCTTAGGGTTCTGTAGCTATAGCTGGTGCTGTAATCCGCTGGCTAAGAGACAACCTTGGAATTATTAAGTCCTCAGAGGAAATTGGTGAGTATGTTTTTGGAAAGAGTTAAAATTTCTAAAGAAAGCCAGACATTGTGGTACATGTCTTTAATCCCAATACTTAGAAGACAGAGGTAGAATCTCTGTGAGTTCCAGGCCACCCTGACCAACATAGCAGGTTACAGGGCAGCCACAGACACATAGCAAGACTAAGTTTCCAAGGAAAAATTCTGAAGAATGAAAAATGTTAATATTTTGTTCTTGTAATCTGAAAATACTTTCTTTGCACTAACTTGATCTATGAATTATGTAAGACTCTTTATGTAAATTTGAATTATCCAGAAAAAATTTATAAAGATTTATTATACAATAAATTGATGTAATTTGTGGTGGATATTAATAAAGTGGTAAGATGGGACATAAAAATTACCCATGCATGAAATTGAACACCAAAGAATGCCTGGATCTGCAGGTAGAGCTGTGTAATTACATTTATCTGATGAGAAAGAGCTCTAACTTCTGTATTAGAGTGAGTGTTAAAACATAGGTACCTATAAATTAAGTATTAGTATGGCTGTATTCAGTCTATGGGTAATTAGTTTGAACTCAGCTATTCTCATTTTCATCTACTTGCTTAACTTTGCCTGAAGGTAAGACATTCAGAAATGCAATTCTGATTAGGCAGAGAGGAGAGGCCACCTCATCTTCTAGTCAAAAAACTTCAAAATCAAGGAAATGGGGCTGGGGAGATCGTCTGGTAGGTGAAGTGTTCGCAGTGCAAGAACAAGGATCTGAGATTGACCCCCAGAATCAACATTAGAAAAAACAAGCTTTCTGACTTCCACATCTAATTCCAGGCCAGAAAGTTGAAGATAGATAGATAGATAGGTGGATCCTTGAGGCTGGCCATCTCAATAGTCTAGCCTTTGTGACATGTTCTGGGCCAGTAAGAAATATTGTCTTTATGAACAAGATGGACATCTCCCACATTACAACCACTAAGGCTGACCTCTGGCATTAACATGCATTCATAGCCTCACCATATACACACATACAACCAACATGAAATGAACTAAAATACCCAAAGGAAATGAATCCAGTTTCTTGAGTTCAGTTTTTTGTGTGATCCTTCAGCACAGGGGAAATGTTCTTATTGTTCTTAACATTTTATTGTAATTAGTAACACTTTACTACTACTGAACTAGAAATGAAAAAAATCTAAATTTGAAAGTATATATGTTTATTTAACAAAGAAGGTTGACTGATTTTATTTTCTTTTTGCTTTTATTTGTCTTTTTTAATACTAGAAAAACTTGCTAAAGAAGTAGGTACTTCTTATGGCTGCTACTTTGTTCCAGCATTTTCAGGGTTATATGCACCTTATTGGGAGCCCAGTGCAAGAGGGTAAGTATTTCTATAGTTTTAAGTAATTTACTACATATTTTTAAGTAGCTAGAAAAGAAGATATTGAATGTTTCTATTACAGAGATAAGATAAATGCATGGAGTTCTAGGTATGGCTCATTGCACATTATATGCAGTGAATATATCCAATATTCTTTCCTGCCTACTTCTCTGTCTATTGAATTTACTCTTTACATATTTGGAACATAAGATCAATGGCTTAATCGCAGGACTGAGATGTGGCTCAGTGGCAGAGCACTCATTTAAGTAGGTGTCTCTATATGCATAGATTAGTGCAGCTCACATTCCTCATCAGAGAAGAGGTAGTTAATACAGAGTCTCAAAACTGACCAAAGTGCAGAAAATAATTGCCAGTAAAGTGCTCAGTTATAAATGGGATATCTATACGCCATCCCTAAAGAGTAAGGGACCATTGAAAGAGAGAGGACAAAAAGATTGTAAGAGCCAGAGGTTGGAGAGGAAAAAAGAATCAATGATTTATTTTTATCATTTTAGTCTGAAAATCTTTTATGTGTATTTGTAGGATCATCTGTGGACTCACTCAGTTCACCAATAAATGTCATATTGCTTTTGCTGCATTAGAAGCCGTTTGTTTCCAAACCCGAGAGGTAATGAATATAGGCCTGTTTTCTTGTGCTTGATTCATCTTATCATCACTAAATTAAATATTAATTATATGTTCATGCCTGAAATTTACTAAGTACTTAAAATGTTCCCAATCGAAAAATAAAGCCTACATAAACACTACTCTAAATACAATCATGCCCTCTCTCCCCTGCCAACTCTTATTATCTTGTAAATACCTTATCACCAACCACTGGGCATTTTATGTTGGAGAGAAGAGTAGAAAGTAGAGACATATTAGGCCAAGGAAAGGCATCCATACAGAAAGTGAAGATGCAGAATAGATTGCTTAGTTTGATGAATAGCAGAGTGAGTAAAGAAGTGTGATGCCAGGAAAGGTTGGTTGCAACTAAATCAAGGAGGGCTTGGAAGAGCAGAGTGCAGTGTCTCAATTCTTGCATGCTTTGAGAAATACTTCCAGGTTTGTGTGTGAAGGGTTGCTATTTTTAGACATGTTACTGTGCAGTAGTCTCATCATGCTAATTCCATTGGTTTATTTAAGATTTTGGATGCCATGAACCGCGACTGTGGAATCCCACTCAGTCATTTGCAGGTAGATGGAGGAATGACCAGCAATAAAATTCTTATGCAGCTACAAGCAGACATTCTGTATATTCCAGTAGGTTAGTAATCCTTTACTCCTTTAGACCCCAGAAGCAATAACACTGAGAAAAACTGATTCTTCAGGCATATATAACTGCACAATTCTTGACGTAGTTTTCTCCTTTCAGTGAAACCATCCATGCCTGAAACAACTGCTCTGGGAGCTGCCATGGCAGCTGGAGCTGCTGAGGGTGTTGGTGTTTGGAGTCTGGAACCTGAAGATTTGTCAGCTGTTACAATGGAACGGTTTGAACCTCAGATCAATGCTGAAGGTATAGTTAAAGGATAAAACTTAAAAAAAATTATTCTTCTCTCAGGTATTATATTCCTATTGCTGTTTGCCCTCCCTCTTCTCCTAGTCCTCCTACCAACTTCCCCTCTCTCTCAGATCCACGCCTCCTCCTCTTTACCCTTCAGAAAAGAGTAGACCTCCCAAGAATATCAACCAAACATGACATGTCGTGTCATAATAAAATTAGGTACATCCCCTCATCTTAAGGTTGGATGAGGCTACCCGGTAGGAAGAAAAGGATCCCAAGAGCAGGCAAGAGAGTCAGAGACAGCCCCCACTACTATAGGAGTCCCACAGGAACACCAAGCTGTACAACCATAACATATATGCAGAGGACATAGATCAGACCCAGATAGGCTTTCTGATTTTTTATCAAATCTCTATGAACCCTGCTTAGCTGATTCTATGGGCCATGTTTCTTTGTTGTTTTGAACCCTCTGACTTCTACAATCCTCCCTCGCCCTCTTCTTCAGGATTCCACAAGAAGAGCTAATACCAATACTCCTCAAATTACTCTACAACATAGAAACAGAAGGAACATTGCCAAATTAATTTCATAAGGTCATAGTCACCCTGACACACAAGCCACATAGAAACAATGAAAGAGAACTATAGACCAATTTCAGTCATGAACATTGATTCAAAAATACTGTATAAAATGCTCACAAACGAAATCCAAGAACACGTAAAAAAGATCATTTACCATGATCATGTAGGCTTCATTCCAGAGATGAAGGAATGTTTCAACATCAGAAAATCTCAGTGTAATTCATCATATAAACAATCTGAAAGAGAAAAAACACATGATCTTCTGGACATTAGATGCTGAAAAAGCCTTTGACAAAATCCAATGCAACTTCATGATATTTGGAGAATTCAGGAATGCAAGGGGAATACCTAAACATAATAAAGGCAATTTTCAGCAAGCCCATAGCCAGCATCAAATTAAATGGAGAGAAATTCAAAATGATTCCATTAAAATCAGCAACAAGACAAGGCTATCCCTCTCTTATTATCTACTCAACATAGTATTTGAATATATAGCTAGAGTCATAAGACAACAAAAGGATGTCAAGCAGATACAAATTGGAACAGAAGAACTCAAAGTATCCCTGTTCATACAAGATCTAATAGTATACATAAGCAACCCCCAAAATTCTTCCAGGGAACTCCTACAACCAATAAATACCTTCAGTAATGTGACTGTGTATACAAGATTAACTAAAAAAATTAGTAGCCCTCCTTTATGCAAATGAAAACTGGGCTGAGAAAGAAATCAAGGAAACAACACCCATCACAATAGCTACAAATAATATAAAATATCTTGTGGTAACTCTAACCAAGCAAGTGAAAGACCTGTATGACAAGAACTTCAAGTCTTTGAAGAAAGAAATTGAAGATGGAAAAATCTCCCATGTTCATTGATAGGTAGACTCAACATAATCTAAATGGCCATCTTATCATAAGCAATCTTCATTGAAATCCCAGCACAATTCTTTACAGATGTTGAAAGAACAATACCCAGTTTCATATAGAAAAACAAAGATCCAGGATAGCTAAAACAATCCTGTGTAGTAAAATAACTAACAATCCTATGTAGTAAAAGAGCTTCTGTAGACGTTACTGTCCCCTATTTCAACCCCCACTACAGAAATATAGTAATGAAATCCACATGGAATTGGCATAAAAAATGACAGGTTAATCAATGGAATTAAAATCCACACACACATGGACACCTGATTTTTGACAAAGAAGCCAGAAATATACAATGGAAAGAAGGAAGATTCTTCACCAAATAATGCTAGTCCAATTGTATATTGGCATGTAGAAGAATGCAAATAAAAAATAAAACTTTTAATGGAATACGCAAAAATGGCCTTCATCTGGGGAAATTTTTACCCTTTGACTTCTTTACAAGTTATGGACCAAAAGAATTAGGCTGCTAAGCATATTGGGTTTTGCTGAGAAGAATGAATGAGGGGAAATAGGTTCCATTTATATTATTTAGGAGAATAACACACCCACTTTAATTACAAAATAAAACCAAACTCAAAGAGAACAACAAAACAAACAAACAAAAAAAAAACTTAGACTGACAAGCTGTCAATTACAGTTTTTAGGTTTTTGGTTTTTGTTTGTTTATTTAAGTGAGAAGGGAAAGCCAGATGTGATGGCATTCAACTTTAATCCTAGTACTCAAGAGGCAGAGGCAGGCAGATTTCTTATGAGTTTCAGGCCAGCCTGAACTACATATAGCAAGTCCTAGGACAACATGGTGAATCATTGTTTCGGGGGTGGGGGGTGGGGTGGGGGGGAACCTAAACAAAGTGAGAAGGAAGATATACGCTGTTAACTAGTTCTATGCAGGAGTGTAACATCCTTGTTTATTTTTTGTACTTTTTATATTATAGATTTTCACCTTAAAAATCATACTTTAAGATGCTAGAAAAGGGACAGTTATAGTTTGAATCTTGTGAACAATCAGTGTTTGCTAATTCTGTCAATTGGACCAAAACCAATTCTATTTTGTCCATGTTCTACTTGACCTCTCTCTCCATGTCAACTCCCCAAAAGAAGAGATAACAAATCAAATAGGATTTTCCTTTTGAAAACACCACCACTGTTTTGTAGCAGATAGCCTGCCTCCCAATCTTTCTTAGCCTCATGCTAAATTTCCATCATAAATCTTTCCTCCAGCTTCTAAGTATCTCATCCACTCACTGCTATTCCCCATCAGGTGTGTATTACCAAATCTGTAGTCCAGTGAAAACTCACCTTGGTCTAATATGAGTTATTAGGATTTCTGAGTAACCAATCTTAATTAAGTATTCTACTTTGACCACCCCAACAAATTATACCTCATACACATTTTTGTTATTTTAATTCTAGAGAGTGAAATCCGTTACTCCACATGGAAGAAAGCTGTGATGAAGTCAATTGGTTGGGTTACAACTCAGTCTCCAGAAAGTGGTAAAATGTTTTTTATTGGCTATTATTGACACTTTTTATTATTGACATTTTCCTAGTGTGTTAAATAGTTTACTTAAGTGTATGGCTGTTTATACCAAGTCAGGCTGCTCTGATGAAAAAGATTGTCTGATATCTGATTTTTCTCACATTTTGAAAACACTTCAGAATTTTAAACATAAAATGGAAATTACAGGTTATCATCTTTTCTATTCCTGGCATGTCAATGAATAACTGAATTTTCCAAAATTAAAATTATTATTTCTAGTTTCTTTCTTAATGAGACAAATCAGCTAGACCTTTTGTTTTCCCTCTCCCTGATCATATGTACCTTTTTGGGAGGCTATTTTTTTTAATCACCTGAAGCAATCAAGAGGTGTATGAGCTTCTAGACTCTTAATAGAAAGTATTCAAGTTGAGTAAATCATTTTGAAGTGTAATTTCATATGAAATCAGTAAGGAGTAAGTAAACTAAATATAGTAAGTTGAAAGTTTTATAATTGAGTAATTATATTAGCAGAAAATAAAGAACTATTTTTCTTCAAATTATTTAGGCAGGAAAGTATTCAGGTTTAAATAGTGGTAGTCCGCCTTTGTGGATACAGTATTATATAGTCCTTATTCAAGATGTGGAGTAGAATGAATGGCACACTTTATTGGGGAAGAGTTTATAAATGAAGTATTATCTGACTTCCAAGCTTACAGTGAGTGTAGAACCATTTTTAATGCATGTGGCTTTTAGGAGACACCTCTAATTCACTGTGATTTGTATTTTTAGCCTTGAGTGTTCATTATTAAAATTTTTTTCCCTTTCTGACTAAGTTAATCTAATATGCTTTTGGTTTTGAAACTGGGCTTCTTTTATTCTTCCTACTTTTTTAGAAAAATACTTATTAAATCTTATGCATACCCCAAGCTCAACTTCTATTTCTATGATGGTAAATTAACTTTTTTTTGGTAAGTCTGCAATTTTAAGGCCCTTGACAATTACATTTCTCAATCATAAATACTACTCTTTAGCACGCTCCTGGTTGCTATGTGAGATATAACAAATGTGGACTCTGATTTCTTTGCCCATGCAAAGTTGGCTATAGAATTTCTTGGACTAGTTGAATCTTTGTTAATGATACAGCCATCCTGGTTTCCTCACTCTTCCCCCACACCCTACATACATACACATTTTTTTATAAATAGCTTACAGAGTAATGGGTTTCATTCTGTCTAGCCATCCTTTTACTTTATATCTTGAGATAGGACTTCATTTAGTTGCTCATAATGCCCTTGAAGTCATGCTATAGTCCCACTAGTCCTAGAACTTACTGATTGTCCTGACCCAGACTCCCAGGTAGTCAGAATTAAGATATGAAGCACTAGATTTAGCTCTTTATTTTATTTTTGCTACAGTTATACCAATGACTGAAAATAGTTTAATAAATTTTATGAAAACATTGAAATATGCAGTGTCTACAAATGGTCTCTAAGCTGTACAATTAACTCAGAATAATATTTAAGGTTTTGCTAAATGTATTTCTTTAAACAATAAAAATTATGTAATGCAGCATATATTCTATATAAGCTGTATGATAATAGCAATACAAATAGAACCCTAACCTAATAAAACTAAAAAGATATTAGAATTGTTGCCTTGAAATTTATTCTCTTTAATTTATGGAAAAGGTATTATATCAGTTAATTTTCAAAAGAGTTTTTCATTGTTGAAGCAACCATATTATTTTCTTTATAAATGTATTTGAATGCATTCTAAGCAATCTGAATTGATTTTTTTTTTCAAAACAGGCTTTGTAGACCAGGCTAGCCTTGAACTCACAGAGATCCACCTGTCTCTGCCTCCCAAGTGCTGGGATTAAAGACCTGTGCCACCACTGCCTGGCTTTATTTTTTAATTTTTAAATAACAATAATGATACATAGACCAGGCTGGCCTCAAACTCAGAGAGATATGCCTGCCTCTGTCTCCTAGTGCTGGTATTTAAGACACTCATCACCACACACAAAAGCATTTACTATGTAGCCCAGGGTGAACTCATACTTCTGATCCCCCTGCCTCAGCTTCCAGATTGCGCTAGGACTATAGGTGTGAGCCACCATGCTCAGCTTGGGATTTTGATGGTTTTTAGAGAAAGCTTACTTTAATGACTTGGCTTTGAACTTAGCCATTTTGAAAATAGTTTAAATTGGTTTAAATGTATTGCACAGCCATAAGTACATAAGATATAAATTTATTATATAGATATATCTGAATACTTATGTTACATATATATGTGTGACCATCTCACTGGAAAAGAAATAGTTTCATCAAATGGGTACCACCTAAATTGATCTTTTTCTTGTTATTTTTTATTTTATTCTTTTTGAAACAGAATCTCTAGTAGTTCAGGTTAGCTTCATATTCACTGTGTAGTACAGGATGACCATGAACTTCTAGAAATTATGCCTCCATTATCTACCATCTTGGGGTTTTTTTTAGTGTTGGAAGTTGGACTTTTTGAGCTTTCTTCAAGTATCTTATGTCCCTAGCCACAGTCCTTAGATCTTGTCACACCAGAAGTCACTGTAGGGACATCAAAATAGTCAGTTTTATAAGTTAAATCTGAGAGCTTTCTTTAAGAGAACCAGACATTTTCCTTTCTAAAATCAAACTAAAATATAGTCTCTACAAATATGGAAATGAAAAGATTTGTTTTGTAGTTGAAAAAGTAACAAATGGTGACAGAATAAGGAAAATGGCTTATTGAACTTTATTGAAAATGCAGTTTCTAAGAAAAAAGAAATACATGATGAGAAGAAGAAAATTCTCTTCCAAAATAGAAACAACAATCTTAAGACTACATGGCATAAAATAGGCTCAGGAGAATCCTTATCTGGCATATTTGAATGATGCCCTGTATCATAACTGTAATTTTGTAACTCTGGGGCATTACCTTATATTCTAGGGTCTAGGGTCAAGAAGTGTAGCTTAGAAGACTTGGGGTTAACCCAAAATGTGCTAAATAGTTTAAATACACTGTGTGTAAAGTATGTGTGCACATGCACATGTCTGTGTACAGATCAGAGGATAAATTTTTGGGGTTTTTCTCCTTCTGCCTTTATAGGAGTACTAGAAATCTAGCTGTGGTTACCAACTTTGCACAGAAAGCACTTTTACCTACTGAGCCATTTGCCAGCTGTTGGATACATAATTTTTAAATTCAAGTAAATGCTTCAAAAGAATTTCAAGAGAACTTGGGTCACAAAAATAATGTTCTCCAATAATAAAATTTAGTTTTATTATACCATTTAATAGTTTCAACAGTACTTCCAGATTTATTTCATTATACACTAAAATCTGTTTTGATGTGAGATCAAATCAGTGTTTAAAATGAAAAAAAAAAAGACCTGAGTGTGGGAAAGTATGTATAGAGGTGTTGGAGTAGAAATAAGGGTAGAGGGAATATTAGAGAGGGTGAGAGGTTATAATGATCAAAATGTACTTCATATATGCACGGAATTGTCAAAGAACAAATTCAGAAAAAATATGTAAAAAGAGTTTTAAACTCATCTAAAGTAGACCTAATAAAACCTTTCTAATATACTTGTGGGTGAAATGCACTGATCGTTTACTATCATTGGGAGAAGAATATAGAAAGCACAAACAACAGCCTCCCAAAAAGCTCTAATTCAGCTTTGACAGTGGAAAGCTGATGTTGGCTATATATGTTATGTTCTTGGCTACTGCATGCTCTCTGTATTGTTTGTTAACTTTCATAAGCCTTTATATTGATTATATTTTTGATTTGAAGTAATAACTCTTTGCCAGCTTTTATGAATATGCTGTTTTTATAACTTGTTTTTGCTATCATGTGATTCTTAACATAAATATTGTAATTATGTGTCTCTCTTTTGGTTTGCTTGACTGGAATTCCCTTCTGCTTGGATGGCCACAGGTGACCCTAGTATCTTCTGTAGTCTGCCTTTGGGCTTTTTTATAGTGAGTAGCATGGTAATGTTAATCGGAGCAAGGTACATCTCAGGTTAGTTACTCTTTAAATTAGACAACTTTTACTAGTTAGCTTTAATGTGTTTATTTGTAACTCAACAGAAAGCTTTTTTAGTGTTTTTCTTTCTTCCTATGTTTAGAAACCCAGAAATCAATTAAAGCCCTAATTAGTTATATCAATTCATCTTTGGAGACAGAATTAAGGACTCTGACTTTGCTTAAACATTTTCAAAAGTTTTAGCAGATGATTTTTTTTAAGGTCTACAAACTGCTGTCAGCTGCAGCAATAAGTAAAAGCAAAAAGTACAAATGTTAATTTTTAACTGAAAGGAATTTCAGAATGACTGATGAAAGTTAAATTGTAATGTTGACATTAACCATCTTGGTTTTAAAATGTGCATAATCTGAAAATCTTCTCAGTATTGTCTTAGTAAATCCAGTCTTGGAAGAATTCTAGTCAGAGCTTGTTAGCTGAGTTCTGTAAAACTCTAAAACTGGGAAAGATACTCGGTTATTTTTACTTTAGTTAAAAAATACATCTTGTGACATTTTTTAGATTACTAGTTAAATTAATTAGGGCTGAAATAAAATGGAAGTATTCTACTGAATATTATTATATTATAATAACGTTTCAGGATGTTATGAAATGCATAGCACCACCAGTATTTAATTTAAATATAATTACCATTTGCAAGCTACTTCTGGCAATTATTAAATTTGATTAATTATTTTGAAACATATTTTTGTTTTTCAATCTTCATATTTAGAGAAAAGACTAGATTAATTTTTGTATTGAATATATAGTGATATGTGACCTTGGTTTAAGATATCAAATTTAAACTTTATTCATGTGAAGGAGCATCTGCTTATGGAACTATGACAACCATATCTTTAAGTAGGCATCATTAGTTTAATGCCATATATGGGCATGAAACAAAAAATTTTTTATCATCAGAAAAATAGATTATATTTTAAGTAATGAGAAATTGAGTTATTCGCATGAGGATTTAAAATTAGATTGTATAAACCTTTTTATGTATTCTTCATATTCAAGCATACTCAGGATAATTTTTTTTCAAATTACCTACTTCTTTACTAACAATACCTTGTTTTTGGTATTGATGCTATTATGTTAAGGGTTCTGTCTACAAAAACATGTAACAGAATTAGCACTTATTTTGTTTTCTTTTTGTTTCTAAAATATGTTTGTCAGAAGACTTGAAGCATGGACATGAGAACTTTAATTTAACTTTACAAAGTACTGTTTTAGAAAAATGTTCTCTTACTTTTTCATTATCCTGAGTATTTTTACTATATGATAATGACCTAGAAAAATTAAGGAAAAAAATTATAGCTGAAAATCTTCATTAATTTTATTGCTTTCTCTTTTGATACTATGATAGTATGAAAACCCCAAACTCCATGGAAACTGAGACTTTTAGTTTGTGTTTAAGCTAAAGTATACATTATATCTCAAAGTAGTAGGCTTCTGAAATGTATATGGTCACCGATTTTAGGCCTTTTTGGTGACACCTACTGAGATTCAATGATAGTACCAATTCTTTGCTTTGGCAAACAGTTATCAATAGTAGTAATATTTGCTAATTTTGTAGTTTGCCCAGTTACATTTGTTGCTCTATAACTATTAGGCATCATATAGAAATAATGGAATTTGTTACATAGAAAGTATGGAATTAGTAGCTCAAATAATTGAATAGCCTTTATTGTTTTAACTCATACACTGCATATATGCCTTATTGACTGTTATGGTTTTTGTCCTCCTTTAGGTATCCCATAAATAATACCACTTCATGGATTCTCAAGATGCAAGCATTTTATGTAACAAGAAAATCCAACAATTCAGTGTCATAATGTAATGATACTATTCATAGACTCTGACTTTTTCATAAACCACCTGCTGCATGATTCTCCACATAGACTTATGGCTTGAAATAAAGAAAATGCAGCAGAAAGAATTCCCTAGAAACATTTAGTGTTGTTGTTTAACATTGGCAGACAGTTATGATTTGGGCCAGTTACCTTTAGGACTGACCCCTCCATTGTTATAATCCTATACTATTCCCTCTAAGGTCTAGGACAAGTTCGTATCCTGTCCATTGGAATCTGCCATCCAGTATATTCAGATGCTAATGAACCTGGATTTGATTCTCTTCACTACACATGTCTGAAGAAGGGGTTGCTATTCACTTCTTCAAAATGAGTGGCTTTTTGCTTATTTACATTTAACAGATCAGATATCTTCCTTTCTACGTATTAGAAGATCACAATGTCACTGAATATTTAAATGGAAACATCTAAGAAATTATTAGATAATGATTTGCTGTTCTGATAACTTGGACATTTTCAGAACTGATTTGCCAAAATAGAAAAATTTTCAAGTGTTCTACACGTCTCACTCATTATGATGGCCTTCTCCCTGGATCCTACAAGATAGAACACTTGTTTTTCCTGTTTTTTTTTTTCATCTCTCCTTTTTATATTTTTTATTCTGTACGTATAACATACATGCTTATATATTTTATATACTGAAGGTAGCCCATTTATAAATTAAGAGCACATTATATTCAGTAAGTTATAACAGAGCTGGTTTTAAGTGGACTACTATGTATATAAATTGGGGGGGGGGACAAGCTGTATACATTTTTGGGCAACGGTTATGCATATTATTTACCAGGAGAAAATTTTTCTTATAAATCAAACATTTGAAATTTAAGTATATATTCAATGTCAATAAAATAAAATGTACTATATTGTAATTTCAACTATATTTCTTATACTCTACTATTTAAGTAGTCTCAGCTGGAAAGAGAAACAATTGTGGCCTGTAACAGTAAATACTGCTCTCAAACATCAGTACTAGTCCCAATAAAATTTTTCCTTTGAATTGATGTTTTCCGTATTTTAGATTCTGTTGAGGAATGATTATCAATTAAAAAGCTAAGTAGAAAAAATGTGTGAATAAAGCCAATAACCTCTTTCAAATGTTATTACTTGTTAATAAGATGTTCTTGTTTTCTGGTATGATAGAAAATAATCTCTAATGCCATAACTGGCAAAAATTATTATTGCAAATCCCTGACAGTGAGACCAGTAACTTTCCAAATATTTTGCACTACTGCTCACTAATTTAGCTTCCTAATATCATTTTTAGAAAACATATTTGTTTCATAGTAAAGAAATAATGTAGTAAGAAAACAATACCTCCTAATTATTTTATCATTTGGAATGGGAAATATTGATATATAAATAGAAAAAGTTTTATTTGAAATTTATGGTAGATTATATTTACTGTTCTGGTTGTGCTGTTCCTTCTTAGGTTGAATCTTCTTAGTTTTTCTGATATGGCTGCCTCTTAAGTGGCATAAATATAGACAGGTACTGTGAAATTATGGCAGTGATACTTTTAAACTTAGCTATATTTCTACAAAGCCAGGTTGAGCTAATTGTAAATAATTGTGCAAATCTTTGTTGAATAATTTTAAGATAGCATTGATTTTTTTACAAAATGCAAGATTTATAAATGTTTGAAATTGTACCCATTGACAATTACTGGTAAATTTACTTAAAATAAATTGACCCCTTGTTTCTTATTTGCCTTTCTCATTTACAGATGAAAGTTCACTTAATGGATGTTTCAGCAGGCATGAAAATCTCCCTTTAGCATTTGTTCACATACACTGAGGAGCTAAGTAACAAAAATAGTTTCTAGAATGATGAACACCTTAATCATTCTATTAGAACAGACTAAAAAGTTTCTAGCTCAGCAGTTCTAGAAAATATATTTTCCTGGCCTATGTTCATTACCAGTAGAGTCTAACCTGGCTGAGACCTACATATCTACAGGCTTCATTCTTTGCCTCAGGTTCTGTCTGCTTGGATTAGTCAATGAGGTCTGGCACACCACTGTTCTTTCATACTAATACCAACATCTCTATTTTGTTCTACAATTGATGCTTTGCATTGGCATCTTTTAAACTTTTGTTTGAGACAGGGTCTTGCTATATGCCCTTGACTGTCCCGTAAGTTGCTATGTAAACCAAGCTGGCCATGAATTACAGAGATCTGCCTGCCTCTCTCTCTTCCCACTGCTGGGATAAAAGGCATATGCTACCATGTCCAGAATTTCAAGGATTTTTAAAATTTTTCTTTGTAGAGTATTAAAATTAAGCAGCTTAAATTCTCTCATTCTCTCTCTCTCTCTCTCTCTCTCTCTCTCTCTCTCTCTCTCTCTCTCTCTCTCTCTCTGTGTGTGTGTGTGTGTGTGTGTGTGAATGTGTGATTGAGATGTCTTACTATGTACATCATTCTCATCCAAACACATAGTGATCCTCCTGCTTCAGCCTCTTGAGTGTGCCACCACATCAATCTTGAATCTACATTATTGAACATGACAAACCTTATTAAAAAATGGGTTTAGCTATTACATTATTCACTCACAAGTAAAATTTGTCAATGTAAAATATATACATCACAAATAACACACATGAAAGAGAGGCTGGCTGAGTAAGCTATAAATATGGCCACAATAAAATGTATAGCTTTGAAGAAAATGACACTGTCTAGAAACAAATGGAAATGTTTAGAGTGAGTAGAAAGCCAGTTGCCAACTCCTGGATACGTGTACCACCTTTCTTTTAAATACAGAAATGTAACATGAAACAGGTAACTTATGAACAAGTAAGGATTTCATTCAATATAGTATTTTCATATCTTTTGCATTACTTAAAATCAGAAACACTTAGCACTTTACCTAAATATATGCTACTATATATAGGTGGCTTATGTTCATTTTAAACTAAGGAAGACAAGCTATAATTATACATTTATTGTAGTAAATATAAATGTTAACTAAATATTTTGTTATACCTTTCCAAAATCTTAAAATTATGCTTGGCTGAGAGTTAGAGAAATGGCTCGATAGTTAAAAGCATGTATTGCTCTTGCAGAGCGCCCAAGTTTACTTCCCAGCATCCACACTGATGGCCCACACTTGCCTATAACTCCATTTCTAGCAGATCTTATGCACTCTTATGCCCTCCACAGCCATCTGCAATTTCATGCACCATCACATACAAACACATAATTAAAAATAAAATCTCTTTATTCATTATTGAAAAAATTATGTTTATGTGTTCACCTGAGACACAAAAACAAAAATCACTACAGCATATCAAATCTTAAGCATATCAGTTCCTGTAAAACCCATAATATATAGAATAAAACAGTGCAAAAAAATCACATATTTTGGTCAAATATGATTAACTGAAACACACCATGCCAATTTTAAAATGCTGTTTATACAGCACTAAACTATCATCCCATTTTTTTTCTTTTTTGTTTGGGTTAGCATACAAGGAATGGGATTGAACTGTCACACTCTGCACATATTTATCATTGCATTTTACTCAACATTTGCCCTTCTGATCCTTCTCCATACCCTTTTATTGTCATTTTCTTTCCCTCAATCGAGCCCCCTTCTGCTTTCATGTTACATACATTTTGTTGCCCCCTCTTATTCAACAGTCCACCTCCTTTAAGACTTCTCTATCACCCCAAAGTAAATAAAAACGAAGTAGATTACATTGTCAACATTGACAGGCATTAACAAAATTTGTATTTCCTCTTTCATTAAATAATGCCATTCTTATTTGGTAAAAAAGAGTGACTTGAACAGAATTACTTTTTTTACATTCATAAATTAAAAAAAAATGCCTCTTGCTAGTCTATAACACTATCTGACAACAGCAGCTTAGTGTCTATTTTCAAGGGAAAGCACTGAAGTCCTCCTGCATTGTAAATATAGTTGTCTGCTATAAGTGAGCAAAGTCACTACATTGGCCTTTTATAGAATAATGTAAATACCAATGAATACACTTCTTAAATTTTATAGGACATAAAAGTCAAAATGCATTCATCAATTTAAATGTAACAGAAACATAAATAATTTATCCTGTCATTTGGTAGTGAGAAATCAATATTGTCAACTTTATAAATGGAAGTCAGCATAGCATAAATAGAGCATGATGGAAGTATAGCATAAATGGAAATTTAAGAAAAAGCATTCAAGATGTCATAGTATTAGAGCTAAAGATATTTAGAATAGTATTTCCCTCTTGCTTAATGGAAAATGATGCAATTACCACCAAATGCTATTGTAACTCATTTTAAGGGAGTACAATGACTATCTTAATTTTAGGGGCATTACAGTTTCAGAGGTTGAGTGCATGACTATAATTTTAGGTAGTAGACAGGCATGGAATGGCATTGGAGCAATTGCTGAGAGTTTACACCATTACACAAAAGTAGGAAGCAGAGAGAGAGTGAGGGAGAGAGATGCTAAAATGGAATGGACTTTTCAAACCTCAAAATCTGCCTCCAATAACATACCTCCTCCAACAAAACTATACTTCTTACTTCTTCCCAAATAGTCCTATGAACTGAGGACAATAATTCAAACATAGGAGCCTTTAGGCTATTTTCATTTAAACTACCACATTCTACTTCCTGGCTCTCATAGATTTGTAGACATACCACAATGTGAAGTACATTTAGTCCAACTTCAAACGTTCCCAGAGTCTACCACAGTCTCAGATTCCAGAATCTCTTCTGAGAGTCAAGGCAATGTCTTAACTGTAGCCCCATACATAATCATACTCACATACTTCTCTAGATACTGTATATGAATTACTATTTCAAAAAGTAGGAATGGGGCATAGTGAGGAAAGGCTGGACCAAACCAAGACTGAAACCCAGCAGGGTTAACTACAAATCCTGTAGCTCTACATCTGATATCAAAAATGTAGATGGCCCTACATTTCTATCTTTGCTGATTGCAGCATACTTCTGTTTCTTGGACTGGTTCCACTGTTTGCAGCTCTCCTTGGCAAATATTTCACAGCTCAGGCATCTCCAACATCTTGGGTTCTCCAATGCAATCTGGGATTTACCAATCTGAGTTCTCCAAGGCAATCGCATAATGGCTTTTCCTGGCCTCAATCCAGGGACACCCCTGCCACACGTCTGGCCTCAAGTAGCATTCCTTACTTAACAATGGAGGAAGATTCCACATCCCCCTTTACTCCTATATTATCCTTTCTCACTCTAATGTTGGAACCAAAGGGACAGTGCTGACAAGTTTATCGCTTGCTTGGAATGGAACCTGTTCCACTCCTGGGATCACATTTTCATAAGATTTGGTTGATAGTTCTTAGGACCAGAAAAATCCTTCAGGCAGGAGGCAGACAGAAAGCTAACTAGGATTGCCAAAGGTTTTTGAAACGTTAAAGCCTGCCCACATTGCTGCATCTCCTAATTCTTCCCAAACAGTTCCACCAACTGAGGTCCAAGCATTCAAATATATGAGCCTATGGGGCCATTCTCTTTAAAACCCCTACCATGACCTTTTGGTGCATGGGCATTCCACCTTTCTATTAAAAAGAGGCAAAGAAGGCTAAAGATGTAGCCCAGTAATGACACTTGGCTAGAATATATGAAGCCCTATTTTCACCAAGCAATACAAAATATGCAAATAAATTGAAATTGCAGAAAAAATGCAAATTTCTTTTTTAGAAGAGAAAGGATTGAATTTTTTCCAGCTTTCAATTACAAGTTACATCATTTTTGGGAAGTCATGGCAAGAACTCAAGTAGTTAATGATATCACACCCTTAGTCCAGAGCAAAGAAAGAATAAAATACATTCTGGCGTGCTTGCTTATTATCAGCTTGCTTGCTCTATGCTTAAGGGATGCAGGGCCCAGCCTATGAAATGTCCACAGTGTTCTGGGACCTCCCACATGAGTTAAGAAGACAAGCTTCCATAGACATGCCCATGGGCCAACTTAATCTAGATTGAAACTCTAGGATAAAACACAAGTTCTTATTTGTGCTGATCTTTTGGAATATAGAATAAGATGATAATATGACACCAAGAAAGCAAGTGGAGAAGCACACATACACACATGAACCACTTTAAATTGTAGCATGCATACTATTAATACTTGTTAATACACTAATTACAAGGTTAAAAATTATGAACTTCAATCCAGGAGTCACTGTATGTGAATTTCTAGAAAACATTAGTCATAATAGTTAGAAAATATCACAAGTGATCTAATCACTGATGAGTGGATATGCAAAAGTTATATGACTGTACAAGGGAATAGTCATCAAAAGTGTTAAAACATGTGAGCCATAAAATACTATGCAAGGTGAAAGAAGATAGACAATACTGCCAAGTGTACTATGACTCTCTGAAACATCCAGAATTGGCAAATGTGTAGAGACAGAATGTAGTTTTAAAATTTTAAGTTTCTGAGTACTGTGTTTATATCATTTCTTGGTTTCTCCCTCCCCAACTTACCCCGATGTGTTCCAGCTTCACTCATCCTCAAATTCATGACCACATACATACATGCAAAAATCTCTGTATATATCCCCTACTGAAACCATTTACTCTTGATCATATGTGGGTACGACTTATCACGGGGTCCATTTCTGAAGATAGCTGGTTCTCTTGTTTCTTGGCTGCCATTGATTGCCTACAGCTCTTTACTTAGGAGTAGAGTCTTGTGAGATTTCTCCCACCCACATTTGTATATTGATTAATGTTGGCATTATGCAGATTTTGTTTAGGCAAATATATTCTTGAGATTTCATGAATCAACTTCCTTGTCCTATATAAAAGACACTATCTAGCAGCAGGCTTTCAGGTCTGCTGTCTCTTACAATTGTTCTGCCATCTGTTCTGAGATGTTCCCTGAGCTTTTAGTTGCTGTGTAGAACCGTCAACTGGGGCTGGGCACTCCAAGGACTCTTTATTTGTTTTAACAGTTGTGAATCTCTGTAATAGTCACTATTTGCTGCAAAATGAAGTTCTTTGATGAGGGCTGAGATAACATTTATCTGTGAGTAAAAGGAAAAGTATTTAGAATGCAGTTAGAAAGTAAATTGCTTTAGGAAATTGATAGTAGTAATTTCTCTTCTAAGGTCTATGCCCTTTCCAAGTATGGGTATATGGCTAGGTTTATAGCACCAGGCATGAATTCCTTACTATTAACCAGGCCTTAATTTCAATTAGATGTTGGTTACCTCCAAAATAATAATGCCACTATTATACCTTGGGGATATCTTACTGAGCTAGTCATTGTTGTGGCTCATGGACTTTACAGCTGTTGCTTGCATAGTGTCTTCTTGGTACCATGAGAACTGGTCATCAGAAAGGAGGTTTCCAGGTCAGTTTCAACTGGATTCCTCCAAGTCCTGTGTCCAAAGTGGGTTATGCTTTCAACATATGGGTCTTACTTTCAAGTGAAGCAATGGGAGGCAACTAAAGGCAATGGCAATTGTCCATATTACTTTGATAGTCTCTTGGAAACCCCTGACCAACAAGTGGAAGAGAGGTTTCCCATGCCTGGCACTGGGGTTATTACTGGATAAATTGTGACGGTGGGGTAGAGCATCATCATCCTGTGTGGCATAATTTCATTTAACATACACACATGCATATATACATATTACATGTTATAGATATTATGCTATATGTATTTTAAGTAGGCTTATAAATGATATTTTCCTATAGTTTTTCAAATGTTCTTAGTGTAATTTATCTCTCTTTTCTCCTTTTCCCTCTGTAATAAACTTCCCCAGTCCCTATACTATTTCCCCTTTCCCGCTTTACAGCACCAAAATCCTATTGTGCCCTTTTCAAGAACTTCTTTCCTGACCATCCCCTTCCCCATGGCCCCTTTCTGTTTTCCTGGCTTCTGCAGTTACTGCATGTTCTCCACTTAAATGTAAAGTTTCAGAGTGATGCTCCACAATAAAGGAGGGCTGCAATGTTTTCCTTTCTGGGTCTGGTTACCTTACTCAGCATAAAATTTATTCCAGTCACAATTGTGAATAGCTGGCCACAAATGCTGGCAAGGGGTTGGAAAAAATGGAACCCTCAGTTACCGTTGGTGGGATCAAAAACTGCTTTAGCCAGTTTGGGATTTGGGGAATCAGCGTGGGGAATTCTCAAAAAACTAAAAACAAATTTATAGTATAGCCCAGCTATACCACTCTACAACAGAATGCCCCAAAAGACTTGCCATCCAACTCCAGAGATACTTGGGCAGCCTTGTTCATCACTGTCTATTTACAATAGCCAGAAAATCGAAACAACCTCAATGTCCTTCAGCTGATGAATGGATACTGAAAATGTGACACATATACATAATGGCATGCTATTCAGCTATTAAAAAATGAAATTTTTACATTAATGGATGGAGCTAGAAAATAGTTTATTGATGGCTAGAACTAGAAGAGGGAAAATGAGAAGTGATTCTTAATAGGTACAGCATTTTTGCTCTGAGATGATGAAAGTATCCTAAAATTAGATGTGATGATTGCACGGCTTTATGATGATACTAAAAACCAGTGGCATACTTAAAAAGTGCATTCTCTATCTTGTGAATTAAATTAATAAAATGTCTCTTAAATTTTCAGAGGTCATGAATTAGTGACCAAGATTCACCTCTGGGCTTGTTTGAAACAGAATTATTTTAAATTTGCTTGTACATAAAAGAAATATTAATCCCTAG
Organism: Sigmodon hispidus; assembly: GCA_004025045.1. Classification (NCBI taxonomy): domain Eukaryota; kingdom Metazoa; phylum Chordata; class Mammalia; order Rodentia; family Cricetidae; genus Sigmodon; species Sigmodon hispidus. The sequence continues at coordinate 58,597 of PVIH01010293.1, forward strand.
TCTCTGATGGCCTGTGAGTTTCCGATCCCAGAAATAAAATTGAAAACGGAATGTTAATAAATGTTACCTCTTTTTTGCTGTACTAAGAAACTGTTTTGGGGGGCATAATTTAGCTTACATATCCTGATCGCAGTCCATCATTGAAGGGAGACAGGGCAGGAATTCCAGCTGGAGCTGAGGCAGGAGCCCTGGAGAAACACTGATTACTAATTTGCTTCCTGTGGCTTGTTCAACTCCCCCCCCTTTCTTTCTGCAAATTTTTAAATTAAAATATAATTACATCATTTCCTGCCTCCCTCTCCTTCTTCAAAGCCCTCCCATTGTTCCCTTATTCCCTCTCAAATTTATAAACTCATTTCTTTATTATTATGATACTCATATATGCATATATGTGCATAAATATATAAATATTTATATACTGTGTCTATTTAGTGTTGCTTGTATATGATTTTAGGACTGAGCACTTGGTACTGGATAATCAGTTAAGGGGTTCACACCTGGGAAACACTAATCCTCCTCTTTCAGCGTTCCTTAGTTGCCTATAGCTCTTTTTCTAGTGGTGGGCCCCATGAGATTTCCCCCTTCCATGATAGCATATCTGTTGATCTTGTCATTATTTACATTTTGTGACTGTGGGATGACCAGCTTCAATAGCTACATCTACAATACAACCCTGAAACTTGAGGCTCAGGGAACATTGAGGAGGAGAGGACAGAAAGATTGTTAGAAACAGAGAACTTGGTAGTCATTTGTGAAATTCTGTCCTATAAAGGACAGGGAAGCTATGCCAATGATATCTCAACAATATGGCTGCCTAAACAATATCTGAATGATATGGAAATTTTTAAAAATTTTTTTAAAAATAAAGTCCTTTTCTCCATGTATCCACTTGCTCTCCTTCCCTTCCCAATCTCTCCCTGTCTGCTTTCAGCCTCCCTTCTCCCCATTCCCCATCCCCTCCCCCAAAAGGACAAGAAATCCCAAGGTGGATCAGTTCAGCATCCGCTTCAGGCACGTCCGATTTCCTCATCCTAATATTAAGACTGAGTTAGGTGTTCCTCAGGGGAGAGTGGGCTCCAAAGTGCCAGTCTGTGCACAGAAACAAAGTCTGATCCTTCCCCTTGAGGCTCCACATACTGCCCATGTCAGTGGGCAGTTTCCTATCCTTGGAGGGCCTAGTTCCTTTTCCTAATGGTTCCCCAGTGGCTGTTCTTGATTCACTTAGCTCCCCAAAACTCCAGCCCACCATCACTGTGGGAATTTTCCTCATAAGCCCTATTCCCTTGCTCATACAGACTCTCCTCCCCTGTTCTCAGCTGGACCAGGAGCTAACATCTTTCAAGTATTTGACCTTAAAAATAAGAAAAGTGTTTTTGTTAAACCTCTCAGCACAGTTCTGTTATCTTATGTTATCCTGTTATACTTAAGAGGCTGACATGGGAAGACTTTGAGTTTTAGACCTGCCTAGGCTATAGAGGAAGAAATACTCGAGTTGCTAATATTACTGCATAAAATGTGATTAACCAACTTTGCCTTTCCATTCACATTCCCAGGGTCTGTTCAATAGAATATACTGACATTAAAGTATGCAGATAACTCACACTCACTCCCCTTTATACTCATATACCCAGGGCTTGACTGTCTTATGAAAATATTGGGAATATATTATAATTACCAGTCCAGTGTTCCCCAAGTGGAAGCTTTTAACTGCTTCTTAATTTTCCTAAAGAATTAATTCCATCTGTTCATCATATTTCCCAATTTCAATAGAAACTTTCACCATTTAATTTTTCACAAAATTTGCCCTGCAAATTTTAAGGGATAAATAAAGCAGCAAGTTTGTTTATAAACACCTGCTTTGATTAATTACCAAGTAAATCTAATTGAAATGGTGGTGAATATTTGCCAATTCACCTTGTATATCTGATTTCTCAACTGACAGATAAGCTTTTTGTAAAATGAGGATTTCTGTTTATTTCTTGAAAAAATCAATCTATTTACTTGAGAATGAAATTAACACTACTCTTAGAAAAATTGGAGAATATAAGAGGTTAAAAAGAGTTGAAATCACCCAAAGTTGTAAAATAATCACTATGACTATCATTTTGCTTCCTGCCTTCCCAGACAAAAGGGTGTATTTTGCACAACTTGGTTAATAAATTTTATTAAAATATTAGGGTTTCCATATACACAGAGACAAAAATATAAACTCATCATGTTGTATTTTATATTTGTGCATACAGATACATACATTTATACACATGTAACAGTGATCAAAGAAAGAGGCTGTCAATATGAGAGGAAGCGCATAGAAGGGGTTGGAGGGACAAGGGTAGGGGGAAAAGACAATGTTGTAATTCAATTTTATTGAAAATGCATTTTTAAATGTTATTTTAAAATGTCCCCTCTCTTTTAAGACAGTGTCTTTGGTAGGCCAGTCTGACCTTGAGCTGGGAGAAGACCTTGAATTCTTGATCTTCATGTAGAATGCTGGTGTGATACTGGAATGTGCCACCATACCTAGTCTTTGAACATGCCTTTAAAGGATGACAGAGATGTGGGTAAAATACAATGGCAAGATGACAGAAATACAATTTAACAACTGCTATTAAAGGGAAAACTGGGTTCTGAAATAGACCGGTTACCCAATTTCACTTACGCTGTTTTATTTTCCATTATGTTTCTATATTTTAGTCTTCTTTGCTCATGCTCATTGACATGTTGCTTCTATTGCTTTATCTAATAGATTTTAATGGAAGAGACATAATAACTAATGACAAATATGGTTGTTGGTTGGGTCTTTTATGACTTTCATTGTTTTTACATCTATCCCATGAATTGATTTCTCTGCTCAATTTGAGTAGGAGGTTGAGGCAGGAGGTGAATCGGGTTCATGTAGGCATTACCTTGCCCAGGCATGTCTCAGACTTGCTATATAGCTGAGAGTAACATGAAACTGCAAATCCTCCTGCATTTACCTCTCAAATGCTGGGATTACAGGTATGTGCCACCCAGCCTAAGTGTTAATCTTTAATTCCATATGATAAGTATAAATCTATATGTCTACCTCATAAGGACACCCTCCCCAAACAGAGTCTGTATTTTTGTTGAGTATACCCACGTGACTGTAAGAGAGATTCTTAATGTTTTCTATGAAGAAGATCAAGGATGATCTTAATCTTCTAATTCTTCTGCCTCTGTCTTCCAGTCACCAGGTCTGTCATATGCAGTGCTGAGGATCAAACCCAAAGCTACATTCATGCTAGATGAGCACTCTGCCTAATAATCTATATGCCAAGCCTACATCAGTCTTTAGTTTGGACATAATAAAACCAAAGTTAAATAATGAAACAAATAGTTGCTGAGCATTTATTCCTATGTATATAAAACATGCTATTGCAATTAATTGAAGATTGTACCAATAGAATTCCTCTTTTTTTCTCCAAATGCATCACTTACCATTTAAACTATTTTATCAGTTGGCTAAAGGCCATTTAAAATAGAATCTAATGTCCTCTGTTACTTTTAGAAAAACTGGCTTCTTGAAATAAACAAACAGCCCCTAGGTGGCACTGCTAGCCAATGCCAGGCTTCTCTGAAGACTACCAGCAGTGTGCAAGGCAAAACGTTATCTTTGGTAATCACACTTAAAGAAAAGCCTGAGAGTGTTCCTGAGAGACAGGCATGCCATAATATTAGGATCATAAAAACAGAGGTTTAACTGTTAGCTTACATCCACTGAGATTTTCCTGAATCATTGATTTTCCTTGGGCTTTTCTACCCTTTTTATTAAAAGTCTAAATTATCCATATTTTTGTGTGTTTTTGGTGTTGCTATTGTCTGTGACAGTTTTACTGTAGAGGGCTAAACTGGAACATAATACTCAACACAGGCTATCATTGAACTTGTGATCCTACTACCTCTGTCTTCTAAATGCAGAGATAACAAATATGTACCATCACACCATCATACCCCAAACAATATTTCTCTTCATACCTTATGATTCAACACTTAGCAATTGCAATATCTCTTATAATTATACATTATATATTTTCTTAAATTTATGCAACTCTAAATGTATTCTTAGTCAACTAACTCTTGCAATAATATAAGACAAATTAATTTCAAGGCAAAATGGTGTCCCCATTATAATCCTAACACAAAATAAATTATTTTTCTCTCTTCATTGTTTGGTTTGTACCTTTCATTATTTGCAAAAAATTATATGGCAAAATAATATCTTCTTACCATGAGTTGTCAGCATTTTTATTATGTCTTTTGAGCAAAGGCATTGTTGCATGAACTATTAAAATCAAACTAGTTTAGAAAACAGTACATAACCTAATTTATAAATATTTTGTATGAAAAATGTGGTTATGAGACAAAAGTCCTAATAGATTCCTAAAATACTTGCTTTAAAAGTCCTAATAGATTCAATCCAATGTAAATAAGATACAAACAATTAAATTCCTTTAATCATAAAATAATTATTGAAACAATAATTTTAATACCTTAACTCTTTAGCTTTTGGGGGGGCATAAACTAATTTAAACTGAATTTCTTGTACTTAAACTAATTGCATGATAGATCATTTGTTGCTCCTATGTGAGGCCCTGGGTTCCATCTCAGCATCTAAAAGAAGGAAATAATAAAAAGTTATAATCTTTTTGCTTTTGGCATATTTTTAAAATAATAAGATATTTTGTATTTGAGTTAGCTGAATGCATTATTGCTTAAGAGAAGTAAAGACACATTTCTGCTTATTGTGCAGTCAATAAAAATGTTGTATATAAAGATGCTTAAAATACTATGATTATATTGTCAAAGACACTATTTTGATGCCAATCTGTTTTGGAAGCTCTCTTGTAGAAAATCATCAAAAAGATTTTCATCCAAACCACATGAATAAAGATGTTAGCTTGCAATAAAGTGGATGGCTTTAGGGTTATACTATTTCTTTTTCTGTTCTCAGGTTTCTAGGTTAAAGAATAATGAGCTTTATTTCTAAATATTGCTTTAGCAGAGATAATTTTAGTCTCCCTAAGGGTAAGGATTGGAGACAGGAAGATGCAGTTTTTCTTACCAAGCTTTTATAATCAGCTGACTGTGGTGGATCCAAATTAACTTGGCCATTTTAAGTATGTAAGTTCATTTTTCTGAAATCACAAGAAAAAATTTAATTCTGTCAACAAAGTACTTGTTCCTATAGTAAACTATGCCTAGAGCACTGCTGTTTTTCACATAAGTATCTTCTCTGAATAATGAAAAAGAGAAATTAAGTTAGTGATGTTTTGGTAGTAAATTTTCAACTCAGAGCCTGATATGATGATTCATGATTGCAATATCAGTAAATGGAAGACTGAAGGCAAGAAGACTGACAAAGTTTTGATGCTAGCCTAGGCTAGGCTATACAGTGAACTTTGGGCCAAGTTGGACTACAAAGTATTACACACACACACACACACACACACACACACACACACACACACACACACACACACATCCTGTCATAGGGAAAGGGAGGGACCCATGAGGCTCCAGCCCTTCCTGATGATTTAAATGGTTGATGAAGGGATGAGAGATAGTTTCTTCAGTAGTGCAGCCACTAATAAAATACACCTGTAAAAAACTCTCACCCATGCAACCTTACTGCAAGTCATTCAGTCACACTCACATAAATAAGATGCAGAAGAAGAAGCGGGTAGTTGGAAAGAGGAAGGGGGTTCACAGGAGTAGGAAGGGGACAAGAAAGACTAATGGGGTGAATATTAGAGTATATTATGTTAATAAAAATGTCATAACCAAACCCATTATTGTGTATAGTTAATATAGGCTATAGGCTAATAAAATCATTAAAAGAACTTAGTGTCTTGGAATAGCAACCGTTTTATTTATCACAATTTTGTAGATCATCCATCTTGTCTGGTAGACTAGAGACATTTCTGGTGAGCTCATTTAAATTACTTCTGGGCCTATAGTCATTTAGCCAGCTGGCTAGAGGGTAAGTGACCCCAGTTGCTCTCATACATTTGCCAAGGAACTGGAACTGTGGGCCAGAATGCCCTGATTTCTGGGTTACCTACCAAGCATGGTATAGCTCAGACATTGCAATCTAGGTTCCAAGGGAAGAAGGCAGAAATTGTAAGGCTTCTTAAGGTCTTGGATTGGTAAGTCCCACACCAAGATTTCTACTACTTTGTGTAGTCAAAGCATATAAGATAAATTTTTAATAAAGATAAGGGAAAATAGACTATGATACAGTCATGTAATAGATGGCCATAATTATCTTCCATACTAGGCAGATTATCCAGTGAAACTTCCCAGTAAAAATACACAAAAATACTGAGGTGTCTTAAGAATGTACCTCATTGTCAGAGCACTTTCATACCATTTAGAAGGCTCTGGCTTCTATCTCTAGTACTGAAAAAAAAAAAAGATGAGGACCTGAGAAGACAATATCAAAGTCTGAGTTTTCAATTTAGTAGTCTATAATAAGAGTTATTAGAAGCTAAGGGATGAATAGGCCTTATTGTGTAACGAAAAACCTTCTGGGGACCAGCCCCAGCAAGGTTTTCTCTCAGAGTAAAAGAGGTGGCTCTTCTTACTGGTGAAGGGATTTACAGGAAACAGACTTAGAGAAATTACTCTTATTACATCTTTATATAGGCATGACAACTCTAACAATGAAGGCTTACGCTTATATACCCATGCAGGCAGATTCCCCGACAAGGCAATGCAGGGCTTGAATTCCTCAGGGTTCATAAGGAGGGGCAAGTGTTCTCCATTGCTATCTGACTGAGTAAACAATGGAGGAATTCTGCAGCTTTTGTTCTGCTATGGCACCCTCTCTAGGAGGGAGGTCTGTAAAGGCTTAATTTGCACAAGAAGCATGACTTGTCACCTTTTGGCTGCTCAGGTCCTAATGCCTCAGAATAGATGTTTGTTTTGATACCTGCAACAAGGAGCTGGTAAATTATCTTTTTTTAAACCTTTAAGTTAGGATCCTGTGTTAATGAATCCAGGTGCAAGTACAGGCAGTTAAAAAGGCCTAGGGATGGATAACTCCGGTTAGCTCTCTTATAAATAGGGGCAGCAAATTTAGGATGTATCAGTGTGTCATCTATTTGTAGCTGTTCTTGGATGTCTGAGAAATGTTTCAAATGGGTTACTAGTCAAGAGCTGACTCAGCCCGGGTGTTTACTAGTAAAGGGAAGGCAGATATTGAGTCTGCTCTGGGCAGAGGAACAAAGATGTGATTTATAAGATAAGAGATCTTGTCTTGGAAGAATGACATTTTAAAACGCCACTTTTAGGGCTGGTGAGACTGATGACTTCTTGAGTTCAATCCAGAACCTACTTAACCATGGAAGGAGAGAACCAAACACCACAAGTTGCCTTTTGACCTCCATATGTATTCATGACATTTTTGCTCCCCATCATATACACAATAATATTAAATTAAAAAAAGAAACTACTTCAAAATTGATGGACTTCCTAATACTTCAGTAATAAAGTTCCATCTCATGACTAAGAGTCAATCACTTGAGTTTTGCTTGAAGGAACACTGGTTAGCCATTTTCCCTTAAATGCTGACTCTGGAGTTCCTTTTCTGCTTTTCTATTCTCTTTAAAAGATGAAACAACATGAGAAAAACTTAAGTGAAATGATCCAAATTATAGGTACAGTTCCAGACACAGTTTCTGAATATAATGGTCACCTATTACAAATTACATAGTACTTTTCCTTCTAATCTGGCCACTGTGGTGTAAGTAGAGAATGCTGTTGAGGTTCATATGAAAGCTGGCATCAAATTACTAATAGTGCTTTCTTAGTGGATTATGGAAAGCAGGCTTTTCATGTCTATTATATATGACATACTGTTTGTCTTTTTTAAAAGCTTAATAAAGAAGAATGACACAAGGTTTCTCCTTCTGCCTTTCTTGTGAGGATACATCAAGATATTTATTAAGTGTGGAATGTTGGTGGTTCCCAAGGTATACAAGTAATGCTTTTTGGTAAAAATACCACAGAAATGATGGTCCTGTTCATCTCAGCTAATCACATCAAAAAAGGCTATCCTGGAATGTATTCCATTTGCTGATGAGAATAATTCTGTAGCCATTGGATAAAATGTTTTTGTCTTAAGAATGTATCATGAGTTGTGGTTTGCAGCTTGACTGTTCTTTGCTTTTTGTTCAAAGTCTACTAATGAGTGAATACAGCCTCTGCTTATTTTTCTGGGTTTGTGATGCCTTGCTCAGTAGGATATCCTCCAAATCCATCCATTTGCCTGCAAATTTTAGGATATCATTTTTTCTTTCTGCTGAGTAGTACTCCATTGTGTAGATGTACAACAGCTTGTTAATCCAATCTTCAGTTGAGGGCCATTGTTTCCAAGCTGTAAACCACAACCCCTGAAAAGTTTAGGATTAGAAAGAATTTAAAAAACAGAAATTAAGGTTTCCCCTAGGAAGAGAAAATAGAGAAGATCTCCTTAGCTAGTTGGGAGCATGAAGGTTTGCAACCAAGAAGAGGTGGGAACAAATCATGAGAGAAGGAGATGATTGAGTGAGAGGAGCAACAAAGAGGGAGAAAAAAAGGGGTGGAGATCTTACGATAGGAAGCCAATGTGGGGTTGGAAAGAGATCAGGTGCTAGGGTAACCTACAAGAACTCACAGGATATCCCTAGCTAAATGGCCAACCAATAGTAAAAGTGTTGCCTAGACAGGACTTCCCCTATAATCAAATAAATAACCACCCTAAGTGCCATCACAGAACTTACATCCAACAATGAATAGAGGTAGAGGCAGAGATACATGGCTGAGCACTGGGCTGAGCTCCTGATCCAGCTGAGAGCAGGGGAGGAGAGTCTGTATGAGTAAAGGGATAAGGATTATGAGGAAAATTCCTACAGTGATGGCTGGCTGGAGCTCTGGAGAACTCACTGAATCAAGAATAGCCACTGGGGAACCATTAGGAAAAGGAACTACGTCCTCCAAGGATAGGCAACTGTCTATTGACATACGCAGTATGTGGAGCCTCAAGGGAAGGGATCAGATGATGTTTCTGTGTGTGGAACCTCAGAACCCATTCCCTGCAGAGGAACACCTAACTCAGTCTTGGTATTGGGATAAGGAAATCAGACTTGCCTGGAGTGATGCTCCACGCTGAGCTGACCTACCTTGAGACTTCTTGCTCTTTTCAAGGAGATGGGGAAGGAGGAGACTGACTGGGAGGCATTGGGAGGAGGAAAGAGAGGAGGAGCAAGGGAATACATGGATAAAAAAGACTTTATTTTATAAATAAAAAGATGATTAAATGATGAGCAAATGAAAAAGAAAAAAGAATGTATCACTATTACTGTGAATTCATGAAAAAATTGGGTATATCATGCCCAGAAGACAGTATTTCCCCAGCATCTCTCCATCCCCCAGCCTTTAGGTTCTTTCTGCCCTCTCTTCCATGTTTCTTGAGACTTGGGCAGGCAGAGAATGTTTCATATAAGACTGTGGCTCTAACTTTAACAAACTGATCCAGCTGAGGATCTGTATCTTTTATTTGGGGGAATGGATTAATCTACTTACAATAATGATGATTATTGATAACTCAAAAAGAATTGCTACATAGTAGGAAATAAGATAAATTTTGTTGTAGAATATTATTTTCAGGTGTGTTATTTTTGTTTATATTGCATCTTTAACTCTGTGAAGCTGTGATACTTGCCCATCTAAAACACAAGATGGTCTAATAAAGAGCTGAACAACCAATAGTGAAGCAGGAAAGAGAAGTGGGGTTAGCATGCAGGGAGTATAAACAGTAGAACAAATGTGGAAAGAGGAAGAAAGATCAAGGAGCCAGAGAAGGAGGGGAATGTCAGGGGCCAGCCACACAGCTATCCAGCCACCCAGCCAGCCACAGAGTAAGAGAGAGTAAGATTTACAGAAGTAAGAAAATGGTAAAATCCCAGAGGCCTAAGGGCTATGGATTAAAGTTAAGAAAAACTGGTTAGAAGTAAGCCAACCTAAGGCCGGGAATTTATAATTAGGAATAAACCTCCCTATGTGATTTATTTGGGAGTTGGGTGGCAGGGCCCCCAAAAGATAAACAACCAATAGCATATTTGTGCCTAACACAGGGCTAGAGTAAAGACAAAAATGACAAAAGCAATATGGCAGAAAACAACATAAATTTGTAAGCATATTATATCTCACAAGAATTCCAAAAAAAAATTTTTAAGATATCAACTGAAGAAAGGATTAACAAACTGTGGTACATCTACATGATGGAGTACTGCTCAGCAGTAAAAAAAATGACATTCTAAAATTTGCAGGCAAATGAATGGCTTTGGAGACTATCCTCCTGAGCGAGGTATCACAAGCCCAGAAAGATAAGCACTGGATGTACTCACTCATTAGTGGACTTTAGACAAAAAGCAAAGAACACTCAAGGTGCAAACCACAACCCCTGAACAGCTTGGGATCTGAAGGAACTTAAGAGAGACATCCAGGGATTCCCCTAGGAAGAGAAAATAGAGGTCTCCATAGCTAATTGGATGCAACCAAGAAGGGTGGGAACAAATTATGAGAGGAGATGATTGAGTGAGAGGAACAACAAGGAAGGAGAGAAAAAAAAAGAGATCTTAATAAAGGAAGCCAATGTGGGATTGGAAAGAGATCAGGTATTAGGGAAACCTACAAGAATTTTCAGGATGTCCCTGCCTAGGTCTCCAATCAATAGTGATGGTGTTGCCTAGACTTGACTGCCTCTATAATCAAATAAATAGTCATCCTAAGTGCCATCACAGAACTTATATCCAACAATGAATAGAAGTAGAGGCAGAGATACATGGCTGGGCTGAGCACTGGGCTGAGCTCTTGGTCCAGCTGAGAGCAGGGGAGAAGAGTCCATATGAGTAAGGGGATAGGAATTATGAGGAAAACTCCCACAGTGATGGCTGGCTGAAGCTCTGGAGAGCCCAATGGGGAACCACCAGGAAAAGGAACTAAGCCCTCAAAGGATAGGCAACTGTCCACTGACATGGGCAGTATGTGGAGCCTCAAGGGGAGGGATCAGACTGTGTTTGTGTGCACAGACTGGCACTTTGGAGCCCATTCCCTCCAGAAGACCACCTAACTCAGTCATGACGTTAGGATGAGGGAATCGAACTTGACTGATCCACCTTGGGACTTCTTGCCCTTTATTGGGGAGGGCATGGTGGGAGGAGGGAGGCTGAAGGCTGACCAGGAGGGGTTGGGAAGGGGAAGGGAGGGGGAACAAGGAGATACATGAATAAAAAAGACTTCATTTTATAAATAAATGTAAAAAACCTCAGAGAAAAACAATAAGCTGTAGAAGTGTATAATAATTAAAGTTTTGTTTAGACTTGACAATTGTTCTTTGTGTCTTTGTCCAGTTAACTCCTTTCTACAATTCCCTACTCATTGAAAATTAAATATGACATGCCTTACCTTCTATATTTGTGTAGAACAAACAAAGCAATGAATACACGTTTTTTTCAGAAAAAAGTCCACCAAAGAGAAACACTGCCAGCAGTGTGAGGTTGGAGACAAGACCTTTAACCAAAATATTTCAATAAATATTTGTCTTCTCTTTTTTGGTGTTTGTTTCTTTGAAATGGATCACATGAGTCCCAGGACATCCTCCAATTCAGTGGATAGGCAAGCATGACCTTGAACTCCTGATCCTTCTGCATCTACCCCCAAGTTCAGGGGTGAGCAACACTCTACCCAGTATTATTACCCCTTAGTAAAACATATGTGCAATAAAGTGTTAAAAAAGAAGAAAATGAGGGACTGGTGAAGTGTCCCAGCAGGTAATGATGCTGACCAAGTAAGTCTGATAAACTGATTTCAGTTCCTGGAATTCATAAAAAATGGAAAGACAGAGAACCTGTGTTGTACACAATCCCCCAAACAATCTTCTTCTTCTTCTTCTTCTTCTTCTTCTTCTTCTTCTTCTTCTTCTTCTTTCTTCTTTCTCCTCCTCCTCCTTTTTTTTTTACTTCTCTTCTCTTTTCTCTCACACATACGAATGAATAATTTTTTTTGAAGGGAGAAAGACAGTGTGATTTTCCTCCTTCCCTTTGCATTCTTTTGATATTGAGACCTATGCCAAAGTGAGCAATGCCTATGAAGTTCAGACATGAAATATAGACAGGAAATAGGGTAAGTAGAAAGTGAGAGAACTCTGTAAAGATTTAAAAAAATCAGCAACCATATACCTTATTTGAAGAAGGATTAGAAAATGCAGCCTCTGATGCCAGATTGTAATTAGTATACTGCTGTACACAAATCAGCTTCCTATTACTATAACATATACATGGGTAAGTTTATAAAGAGAAAAATACTATTGTGGCTCAGTTCTGGAAGTTTCAGTCTACAATTAGTTGATCTAATTGCTTTTATTCTTTGGGCTTTTGAGGGCACACTCACAAACTGGAAAACTTCTCACTAAAGTTCACCAATTGTCATCAGTGTTGTGCTGGAGACCGGGCTTTTAACACTAAAGGTCTAAATTATAACAGCACACCAAGAATTCATGTGAGAAGCAAAGAGAGACTGCATTAATTTTAGACTCTTTCTGGAAGTAAAGAGGTTAACAAAGCCTGGAAAATATAGAATGTTCTTGCAAAGGAGAAGATAGAATTTTAGTCTTGATGCCCTTTTTGACTTTATTTACTCATTGATAATTTAATATATACATATAAGTATATCTTGATCATATTCACATCTTTGACACCCTCCCACTCCCCCACAGACACCTTCCAACATGATTACCTCCTACCTTCATGTTGTCTAATTTTTTATAGTACACTCTATTCAATTAATGCTGTCTTCTGGAATGCAGGCTGATTTTCTTAAGTTTCTGAGCAAAATGGCTGTGTTAATGCACAGAAGATAGCAGATAGCATTTCAAAGCATTCCTCCCTATTCTCTGGCTCTTACATTTCTTCTACTACTTATCCTGAAATGTTCTCTGAGCCATGTGTGTGTGTGTGTATGTGTGTGTGTGTGTGTGTGTGTGTGTGTGTGTGTGTATGTATGTGTGTATCTGTTGGGGTTATTTCTTCTTTTTTGAGACATAGTTTCAGTTTTCTCAGACTAGATTAAAATTTGCTATGTGCCAAAGGTGTCTTTGAACCCCTGATCCTCTTGTATCTCTTTTCCAAGTGCTAAAATTACACATACAGTACACTAAGCCTACCTTACTTTTACTGCTTTTATATTTTTGAGGCAGAGTCTCCTGTATCTCCGTAAGGCCTAGAATGTACTGTGGACCCAGGTGTGGTATTGAATGTATCATCTGTCTGCCTGCACACCTGTAGGTGTGTGCCACTATGCCCACATTATATGGTACTGGGAATGAAACTCAAGTCCTCATGATTACTAGAAGAGCACTTTGCTAACTTAGCTACATCCCCAATCTAAGTTTTTAGTTTGTGTGTTTGCTTGTTTTGGAGACAGCATCTCTTTAAGTACTCTGGGCTGGCATGGAACTTGTGTCGATCCTTCTACCTCTGCCGTTCAAGTGTCAAGTGTCAGAATTACAGTGTCATGAACCACCAAAATGGCATATTTCTTTTAATTTTTATTAAAATTTTTAATTTCATGTACACAGTAAAGGATTTTCTTAAGACATTTTGAATATATAATCTCATCCTCTGCTACTCTTATTTCCCTTCTCCACTTCCCTCCCCCATCCCATCTTATCATATGCTATCTTGTGAGCATCCTTTTGTTGTCCTAAAATAGTAGCCTCCTCTTCAAGAGATGTAAGGAGGTTCTGCATATGAAAAAATGTAGGTTTTTTCATTTTTATCTGGTTTATTTATGATGATCTCAAGTGGCATTCATTTTCATAGATATGGCACAGCTTCCTTCTTCTTAATGACTGGATAAAATGCCACCTGATTTTCTCTAAAGAATAAATATAAACGTTAAGCAAATATTTGAAAAAGTGTTCAATATCCCTAGATAGCAGAGAAATTAAAACTGCTTTGAGACTCTAACCCTAGTGAGAATAACTATTATCAAGAAAACAAATGACAATAAATGCTTGTGAGGAAATAGGAATACTCATATACTGCTGATAAGAATGCAAACTGCTGTAGCTTCTGTAGGAATCAGTATGTCATTATGGATGTTCCTCAAGTGTGCTTTCAGCTTCTAAAAATTGAATTATGTGATTCAGCTATACCACTCCTGGTCATATATTTAAAGGACTCTGAAACATCATTTTCCAGTGATACTTTTATTTCCATGTATATTGTTGCAATTCATAATAGTCAAGATACGGAACCTGCCTAGATTTCTACCAAAAGATGAATTTGTATAGACATGTGTCTCAGAGTTTCTATTGCTGTGAAGAGACACCATGACCAAGGCAACTCTTACAAAGGAAAACATTTCACTGGGGCTGGCTTACAGAGATTTAGCCCATTTTCACCATGGTGAGAAATATGGCAGCATGTAGGAAGGCAGAGTGCTGAACAAGAAGCTGATCCTGTTCTGCATTCAACAGACCTCAAATTCTGCCCCACAGTGGCACATTTCATTCAACAAGGCCACACCTACTTCAACAAGGCCTCCTAATAGTGCCACTTCGTATAGGCCTATCATTCAAACATATGCATCTGTGGGTGCTATACCTATTCAAACCACCATAAAACAAACTGCTTAGGAGTTCAAATGTAAAGTACTGAGTTTTACAGACCTTGAAAGAATAATACTCAATTTTATTTGGAATAACAGGAAAGCCAGGATTGGCAAAACAATTTTTCTCAACAAAAGAACCTCAGGAGGCATCATCATCCCCAACTTCAAATTATACTATAGAGCTACAGTAATAAAAACAGCTTGGTACTGGCATAAAAACAGACTTGTGGATCAATGGAATCGAACTGAAGACCCAGACATTAACACACACACCTATGAACACTTGATTTTTGACAAAGAGGCCAAAAATATTCAATGGAAGAAAGATAATATCTTGAACAAATGCTGTTGGCATAACTGGATGGTAAGGTGTAGAAAAATGAAAATAGATCCAAACCTTGTACAAAACTTAAATCCAAGTGGATCAAAGACCTCAACATAAACCCAGCTACACTGAACTTGATAGACAAGAAAGTGGGAAATACCCTCCAATGAATTTGCACTGGTGACCACTTTCTAAATACAACACCAGTAGCACAAACACTAAGAACAACAATCAATAATAGGGACCTCCTGAAACTGAGAAGCTTCTGTAAGGCCAAGGACACAGTCAATAAGACAAAACAACAGCCTACAGAATGGGAAAAGATTTTTACCAACCCTTCAAGTGACAGAGGACTGATCTCTGAAATATAGAGAGAACTCAAAAAACTGAACTCAAGAAACTAGAGCCCAAAACCCTTAATAACCCAGTTAAAAAACTGGGTTTAGAACTAAAAAGGAAGTTCTCAGCAGAAGAATTAAAAATGGCTGAAAGTTGTTGAAATGGTTGAAAAATGTTGAAAAAGTGCTCAACAACTTTAGGCATCAGAGAAATGCTAATCAAAACAACTTTGAGATACCACCTTACAACCTGTCAGAATGGCTAAGATTAAAAGCACAGATTTTGTCCATATTTATTCCCATCCATTCCTCACAATCTCCACAGACTTCCTTCTACCTCCTCTCCCTTCAGAACTTTGTGCCTCCATTTTTGTAATCCAACAAAACTGATTTGTGCTGCATATGTTGTCATTGGTGAGGGGTCATCCACTAGAGAATGATAACTTACCAGGGACCACACCCTTAAAGAAAACTGACTAACCCTGTCCCAGAAGCCATCACCTGTCAAAGGCTCCTCAATTAGGAGTGGGAAGCATGCTAGTCCCTGCTCTCTATGCCAGAATGTTGACTGGCTTGATCTTGTAGAACTAATACATTTCTGTTTGTTATAAATTGTCCAGTCTGTGAGGGTTCTGTCACAGGGATCCTCTAATCCAGTTTTGACCTCATGAGAGCCAAAAATATACCTTGAAGTCTCAACCAATCACTTATTTTTACTGTTGGCTCTTCTACTGATCAATTATGGGACAAAAGGCATGCCTGGTTATCCTTCTGGTTCTCAATGGCCTTGTTAGTTAAATGGACATAATGCTAATATACTTCACAGGGCTGTCAGGAGGGTGAAAATGTTTAATAAGCCATAAAGCCCAGTGCAGACATGAGGATTTAATGTCATTATTACCATGTGATATTCTGGCTCTAGTGAGAGCATGGAAACGGCAATAGAGAGGGGAGATCCAACACAGTTTATTTTAGTCTAGATGATCTCTAAGGAGGAGAAATATATAGTAGGGGGAAGGCAGCTCTCCCTCAATGATGTATAGTCTCCTGGGCATATGTTTCCTTGTCCTCAGGGTGGGGGTGCCAAGTCGGCCCTTCAGCTTTGGCCATAACTCCTTTTGGATGACACCCTCAGTTGTTTGATTGCCTGGTTGGAGTTTGAACAGGCAAATAAAATGAAGTTCAGGAGGTAGAGTCCAATCAGAAATAGATCAGATTTACATCAGAGTGAAGATAGAATCCATAAATACTGGCTGAGCCAACAGTCAGTTCAGCTATAAAGGCAATGCAGAGGCCAGAAGTGGCTGACTAAGAATCAAGCAAGCAGCTCTGGATTGACTCTACTGACTAGCCCGGACAGCTCACATGAGTCTTAGAGTTTTGTGTTCATTATCAAATGAGAGTATGTGAAAATCTGTCCTAACATGTAAGGCAATGTATATATGGAACATATTATTTATATTATTGAATGACCTGCTCTCCCAAATTGCCATTCCCTCAAAATTTAAACATTTGCCTCAGGTGGTAAGCAGAAGGTAAACACATAGTCACATACCCAAGAAGAACTAACTCTGTAAAGATTCTCAGGGACCCTACCAACACTATAAATGAGAATTATAGTTGCTGAGGGTGGAGACTCTGACCAGCCAAACTGCAGTAAGAAAAGTGTTCAAAGAACAACTCTGGAGCTGGTGGTCCAGAGGCACAGTTCTCTGCAATTATCTTTGGTAGGCTTTCTGGTGATGTTCTGCTTTTGAGCTATCCCTGCTCCTTGTAAGTGCTATGGTAGTATTAGTAACTCCAATGAGAACTCAATTGATTTATCACATTGGACATTGGTGCGATCTTTACTTTGATCTCAGCTTCTTTTCTGGGAGTAGCCAGGTATGTGTTGCATCTCCCAGGAAGTCTGCCATACAACATATGATGTCTTTCAGTATAGATGATCCTAATATTTGTTCTGAAATATGTGGGTTTTTTCTTTAGTTGCAAAGGGGCTCAAGTATGTTGGAGGGTACATGTTTCTCCATTTATTGAATAAACAATTGGAAATGAAAAAAATGCAGTTGACAGCCTATGCTGGAGAGGATGAAGAGCGAGGGGAACACTCCTCCATTGTTGGTGGGAGTGTAAGCTTGTTCAGCCACTTTGGAATGCAGTATGGCAGTTTCTCAGAAAGCTGGGAGTCGATCTCCCCAAGGACGCAGCCATACCACTTCTGGGTGTATACCCTAAAGAGGCACATTCACACTCCAAAGGTATTAGCTCAACTATGTTCATAGCAGCATTATTTGTAATAGCAAGAACCTGGAAACAACCTAGATGCCCCTCAACTGAAGAATGGATTAACAAACTGTGGTACATCTACACAATGGAGTGCTACTCAGCAGTAAGAAAAAATGATATCCTAAAATTCACAGGCAAATGGATGGTATGGAGAATATCCTCCTGAGCAAGGTATCACAAACAAAGAAGGATAAGCAGAGGATGGATGTACTCACTCATTAGTGGACTTTAAGCAAAAATATTCTTATTTCATTGAAAGATGATGGGTGAATAAAGTGA
>PVIH01010294.1:0-79088 GCA_004025045.1 Sigmodon hispidus
TCGTTTGAACACACTTTTTTTCTAGTCTGTGATCATACACACTTTTACTTACAAAGAGCATTAAGAGTGATGTTGCCTCCACTCCTAGTTTGCACATGTCTTTTTCTCTTCAGCGTCAATACACACGTTTAATTACACAGAGCATTATGAGAGTTGTTGAGTCCTCCACTCGTTTAAACACATGTGTTTTTCTCTTCAGTGTAAATACACACGATTTCTTACACAGAGCATTAAGAGGTGTTGGCTCCTCTCCTCATTTGAACACATGTGTTTTTGTCTTAAGCATCTATACACATGTTTTCTTACTTAGAGCATTAAAAAAGATGTTGCTTCCACTCCTCGTTTGAACACGTGTTTATGTCTTCAGTGCCAATACACACGATTTCTTACACAGATCATTAGAAATGTTGAGCCCTCTCCTTTTTTAAATACATGTGTTTTTATATTCATCGCACGTACACATGTATTCTTACAAAGAGCATTAAGAGAGTTGTTGCTTTCTGTCCTCGCTTGATCACATATGTTTTTTTCTTCATCGTCCATAGACACACATTCTTACACATAGCTTTTAGAGAGATGTTGTTTCCTCTACTCGTACACACGTGTTTTTATCTTCAGCGTCGATACACACATTTTCTTACACAGAGCATTAGGAAACATGTTAGTTACTATTCTCTCCACTTTGTCAGGCCAGGTCCACTTTGATTGGCCACGGCCACTTTGACTTAAATCTTCCACACCAAAACATGCCCACTTTTCCTGGCCACGACCACCATGAATGTCCAGGCCCACACAGAACAAAGAAAACTATTACCGGCTTCGCCACGTTTGGCTGGCCACGCCCACTTTGACTAAACTCACCCACATTTACTGTCCACGGCCACCATGAATGACCACGCCCACTCAGAACCAAGAAAACTTTTATCGGCAACCCCACCTTTTGCTGGCCATGCCCACTTTGACTGATCCTATCCACATTTACTGTCCATGGCCACTTTGGCCACGGCCACTTTGTCCAAGCCCAGAACATGCCACGTTTCTTTGATTGACCCCACCCATTTTGACTGACCACGCCCACACCTAACAACGCCCATTTTTACAGACCACAGGCACCATGAATGTCCAGGCCCACACAGAACAAAGAACACTATTACCGGCTTCGACACGTTTGGCTGGCCACGCCCACTTTGACTGAACTCACCCACATTTACTGTCCACGGCCACGTTGGCCACGGCCAGAACATGCCACGTTTCTTTTTCTGAGCACACCCACTTTGACTGACCACTCCCACACCAAACCATGCCCACTTTCCCTGTCCACGGCCACCATGAATGACCACGCCCACTAACAATGAAGAAAACTTTTATCGGGCACGCCACGTTTGGCTGGCCAAGCCCACTTTGATTGAACTCACCCACATTTACTGTCCACAGCCACATTGGCCACGGCCTGAACATGCCATGTTTCTTAGATTGACACCACCCACTTTGACTGACCACGCACACACCAAAACACGCAAACTTTCTCTGGCCACAGCCACCATGGCTGACTACGCACTCTCCTGGCTTCATTTCAATACATGCATTTTTCAATTCAGAGGAGAACATATGTTTCCTTCCCCAGAGCATTAAAGAGACGTTGCTTTCTCTATCGTTTGAACAGATGTGTTTTTTCTTCAACATCAATAGATACGTTTTCCTACCAGAGCCTTAAGGGAGATGGTGCTTCCTTTCCTCTTTTTAACACATGTACTTTTCCCTTCAGCGTTAATACACAACTTTTCTTACACAGATCCTAAAAAGATGTGTTGCTTCATCTCCTCGTTTAAACACATGTATTTTATTTTCAATGTCAATACACATGTTTTTTACAAAGAGCAATCAGAGAGATGTTGCCTCCTCTCCTCGTTTGAACACACTTTTTTTCTGGTCTGTGTTCATACATACATTTACTTACAAAGAGCATTAAGAGTGATGTTGCCTCCACTCCTAGTTTGCACACGTCTTTTTCTCTTCAGCGACAATACACACGTTTAATTACACAGAGCATGAAGAGAATTGTTGACTCCTCCACTCTTTTAAACACATGTGTTTTTCTCTTCAGCGTAAATACACATGAGTTCTTACACATAGGACTAAGAGGTGTTGGTTCCTTTCCTCGTTTGAACACATGTGTTTTTGTCTTCAGCATCTATACACATGTTTTCTTACATAGAGCATTAAAAAACGGTGTTGCTACCACTCCTCGTTTGAACACGTGTTTATGTCTTCAGTGCCAATACACACGTTTTCTAACACAGAGCATTAGAAATGTTGAGCCCTCTCCTTGTTTAAATACATGTGTTTTTATATTCATCGCACGTACACATGTAAGACAAAGAGCATTACGAGCCATGTTTCTTCCTGTCCTCGTTTGATCACAAATGTTTTTTACTTCATCATCTATACACACACATTCTTACACATAGCACTTAGAGAGATGTTGCTTCCTCTACTTGTTTACACACGTGTTTTTATCATCAGAGTCGATACACACATTTTCTTACACAGAGCATCAGGAAACATGTTAGTTACTATTCTCTCCCCTTTGTCGGGCGAGGTCCACTTTGATTGGCCACGGCCACTTTGACTGACCATGGCCACACCAAACCACGCGCACTTTTCCTTGCCACGGCCACCATGAATGACCACGCCCACACAGAACCAAGAACACTTTTATCGGCCACGCCAGGTTTGCCTGGCCACGCCCACTTTGACTGAACTCACCCATATTTACTGTCCACGGCCATGTTGGCCACGGCCAGAACATGCCAATTTTCTATGACTGACCACACCCACTATGACTGACCATGCCCACACCAAACCACGCCCACTTTTCCTGGCCACGGCCACCATGGCTGACCACGCCCTCTCCTGGCTTCATTTGAATACACGTGTTTTTCACTTCAGCGGGAGAACATATGTTTCCTTGCACAGATCATTAATAGAGATGTTGCTTTCTCTATCGTTTGAACAGATGTGTTTTTTCTTCAACATCAATAGAAACGTTTTCCTACCCAGAGCCTTAAGGGAGATGGTGCTTCCTTTCCTCTTTTTAACACATGTGCTTTTCCCTTCAGCGTTAATACACAGCTTTTCTTACACAGATCCTAAAAAGAGGTGTTGCTTCTTCTCCTCGTTTGAACCCAGTATTTTATTTTGAATGTCAATACAAATGTTTTCGTACAAAGAGCAATCAGAGAGATGTTGCCTCCTCTCCTTGTTTGAACACCCTTTTTTTCTGGTCTGTGATCATACACACATTTATTACAAAGAGCATTAAGAGTGATGTTGCCTCCACTCCTAGTTTGCACATGTCTTTCTCTCTTCATTGTCAATACACACGTTTAATTACACAGAGCAAGAAGAGAGTTGTTGAGTCCTCCACTCGTTTAAACACATGTGTTTTTAACTTGAGTGTAAATACACACAATTTCTTACACAGAGCATTAATAGGTGTTGGTTCCGCTCCTCGTTTGAACACATGTGTTTTTGTCTTCAGCATCTATACACATGTTTTCTTACATAGAGCATTAAAAAAGATGTTGCTTCCACTCCTCGTTTGAACACGTGTTTATGTCTTCAGTGCCAATACGCACGTTTTCTTACACAGAGCATTAGAAATGTTGAGCCCTCTCCTTGTTTAAATACATGTGTTTTTATATTCATCGCACGTACACTTGTATTCTTACAAAGAGCATTAAGAGACATGTTGCTTCCAGTTCTCGTTTGATCACAAATGTTTTTTACTTCATCGTCCATACACACACATTCTTACACATAGCATTTAGAGAGATGTTGCTTCCTCTACTTCTTTACACACGTGTTTTTATTTTCAGCGTCGATATACACATTTTCTTACACAGAGCATTAGGAAATATGTTAGTTACTATTCTTTCCACTTTGTCGGGCCAGGTCCACTTTGATTGGCCACGGCCACTTTGACTTACCATGCCCACACCAAGCCACTCTTGCTCTGACTGCATGAGGCCACTTTGACTGGACCCGAACACGTTGAATGAGAATGTCGACAACATGCCACACACACTTTTAAAGTCCAAAACGAATTTCAGTGAGCAAACCCACACATATCCACCCACACTTTCACTGTCCAGGGGAGATTTCAATGACCACACACACAGAAACATGATCAATTTTCCTAGCCACGGCATATTTGACTCGCCACGCCCACTTTGACCATTGCCAGAATGTGCCATACACTCTTTGATTAACCCCACCCACTTAGACTGACCACAACCACTCCAAACCACACACACTTTTACTGGACACGGCCACCATGAATGACCACGCCCACACACAACCAAGAACACTTTTATCGGCCACGCCCCCTTTGGCTGGCCACGCCCATTTTGACTGAACCTACCCACATGTACTATCCACGGCCTCTTTGGCCATGGCCAGAACAGGCCACGTTCCTTTGATTGACCTCACCCATTTTGACTGACCACGCCCACAACAAACCACGCCCACTTTCCCTGTCCACAGCCACCATGAATGACAATGCCCACACAGAACCAAGAACGCTTTTATCGGCCTTGCCACGTTTGGCTGGCCACGCACACTCTGACTGATCTCACCCACATTTACTGTCCACGGCCACTTTGGCCACGGCCAGAACATGCCACGTTTCTTTGATTGACGCCACCCACTTTGACTGACCACGCCCACACCAAACCATGCCTACCTTTCCTGGCCACGGCCACCATGGCTGACCACGCCCTCTCCTGGCTTCTTTTGAATACATGTGTTTTTCACTTCAGCTGAAGAACATATTTTTGCTTCCACAGAGCATTAATAGAGATGTTGCTTTCTCTATCGTTTGAACAGTTGTGTTTTTTCTTCAACATCAAAAGATACGTTTTCCTTCCCAGAGCCTTAACGGAGATGGTGCTTCTTTTCCTCTTTTCAACACATGTGCTTTTCCCTTTAGCCTTAATACACAACTTTTCTTACACAGATCCTAAAAAGAGGTGTTGCTTCATCTCCTCGTTTGAACACATGTATTTTATTTTCAATGTCAATACACATGTTTTCTTACAAAGAGCAATCAGAGAGATGATGCCTCCTCTCCTCGTTTGAACACACTTTTTTTCTGGTCTGTGATCATATACACATTTACTTACAAAGAGCATTAAGAGTGATGTTGCCTCCCCTCCTAGTTTGCACACGTCTTTTTCTCTTCAGCGTCAATACACACGTTTAATTACACAGAGCATGAAGAGAGTTGTTGAGTCCTCCACTCATTTAAAAACAATTGTTTTTCTCTTCAGCGTAAATACACACGATTTCTTACACAGAGCATTAAGAGGTATTGGTTCCGCTCCTCGTTTGAACACATGTGTTTTTGTCTCCAGCATCTATGCACATGTTTTCTTACATAGAGTATTAAAAAAGATGTTGCTTCCACTGCTCGTTTAAACTCATGTTAATGTCTTCATTGCCAATACACACGTTTTCTTACACAGAGCATTAGAAATGTTGAGCCCTCTCCTTGTTTAAATACATGTGTTTTTATAATCATCGCACGTACACATGTATTCTTACAAAGAGCATTAAGAGAGATGTTGCTTCCTGTCCTCGTTTGATCACATATGTTTTTTTCTTCATCATCCATACACACACATTCTTACACATAGCATGTAGAGAGATGTTGCTTCCTCTACTTGTTTACACATGTATTTTTATCTTCAGCGTCGATACAGACATTTTCTTACACAGTGCTGTATGAAACATGTTAGTTACTATTCTCTCCACTTTTTCGGGACAGGTCCACTTTGATTGGCCACAGCTACTTTGACTTACCACGCCCACACCAAGCCACTCTTACTTTGACTGAATGAGGCCACTTTGACTGGCCAGAAACACGTTGAATGAACACGATGACAACATGCCACGCACACTTTTACTGTCCAAAGCGACTTTCAATGATTACGCCCACACAAAACCACGCACACTTTCACTGTCCAGGGCAGATTTCAATGACCAGGCCCACACAGAACCATGAACACTTTTCCTGGCCACAGAAACTTTGACTAGCCACGCCTACATTGACCATTGCCACAATGTGCCACGCTTTCTTTGATTAACCCCACCCATGTAGACTGACCACGCCCACTCCAAACCACGCCCACTTTTACTGGCCACGGAATCCATGAATGACCACGCCCACACAGAACCAAGAACACTTTTATCGGCCACGGCACATTTGGCTGACCACGCCCACTTTGACTGAACTCACCCACATTTACTGTCCACGCCCACTTTGACCACTGAAAGAACATTCCACGGCCAGATCATGCCACGTTTCTTTGATTGACCCTACCCACTTTGACCTACCATGCCCACTTTGACTGACCACGCCCACACCAAACCAGGCCCACTTTCACTTGCCACGGCCACCATGAATGACCACGTCCACACAGAACCAAGAACACTTTTATCAGCCACACCAAATTTGGCTGGCCACGCCCACTTTGACTGAACTCACCCACATTTACTATCATGGCCATTTTGGCCACGGCCAGAACATTCCACGTTTCTTTTATTGACCACACCCAATTTGACTGATCTCGCCCACACCCAACCACACCAACTTTTCCTAGCGACGGCCACCATGAATGACAACACCCATGCAAAACCAAGAACACTTTAATCGGCCAAGCCACGTTTGGCTGGCCACTCTCACTTTGACTGAATTCACCCACATTAACTGTCCACGGGCTTTATGGCCACGGCTAGAACATGCCATGTTTCTTTGATTGACCCCACCCACTTTGACTGACCACGCCCACACCAAACCACGCCCACTTTTCCTGGCCACGGCCACCATGGCTGACCATGCCCTCTCCTGGCTTCATTTGAATACATGTGTTTTTCACTTCAGGGCGAGATCATGTTTCTTTCCACAGAGCATTAATAGAGATGTTGATTTCTCTATCGTTTCAACAGATGTGTTTTTTCTTCAACATCAATAGATACGTTTTCCTATCCAGAGCCTTAAGGGAGATGGTACTTCCTTTCCTCTTTATAACACATGTGCTTTTCCCTTCAGCGTTAATACACAACTTTTCTTACACAGATCCTAAATAGAGGTGTTGCTTCATCTCCTTGTTTGAACACATGTATTTTATTTTCAATGTCAATACACATGTTTTCTTACAAAGAGCAATCAGAGAGATGTTGCCTCCTCTCTTCGTTTGAACTCACTTTTTTTCTAGTGTGATCATACACACATTTACTTACAAAGAGCATTAAGAGTGATGTTGCCTCCACTCCTAGTTTGCACTCGTCTTTTTCTCTTCAGCATCAATACACATGTTTAATTACACAGAGCATGAAGAGAGTTGTTGAGTCCTCCACTCGTTTAAACACATGTGTTTTTCTCTTCAGCGTAAATACACCCGACACGCAAACTTTGACCATTGCCACAATGTGCCACGCTTCCTTTGATTAACCCCACCCACTTAGACTGACTAAGCCCACACCAAACCACGCCAACTTTTACTGGCGATGGCCACCATGAATGACCACGCCCACACAGAACCAAGAACACTTTTATCGGATACGCCACTTTGACTGAACTCACCCACATTTTTTGTCCATGGCCAGAACATGCCACGATTGTTTGATTGATCCCACCCACTTGACTGACCATGTCCACACCAAACCACGCCCACTTTTACTGGCGAATGCCACCATGAATGACCACGCCCTCACAGAACCAAGAACACTTTTATGGGCCATGCCACGTTTGGCTGGCCACGTCCACTTTGACTTAACTCACCCACAATTACTGTCCATGCCCACATTGGCCACGGCCAAACATGCCATGGCCAGAACATGCCATGTCTCTTTGATTGACCCCACCTACTTTGACCTACCATGCCCACTTTGACTGACCACGCCCACAACAACCCATGCCAACATTTACTGGCCACGGCAACCATGAATGACCACGTCCACACAGAACCAAGAACACTTTTATCGGCCAAGCCACGTTTGGCAGGCCACGCCCACTACGTCTGAACTCACCCACATTTACTGTCTACGGCCACTTTGGCCATGGCCAGAACATGCCACGATACTTTGATTGACCCCACCCACTTGACTGACCATGCCCACACAAAACCATGCCCACTTTTACTGGCCACTGCCTCCATGAATGTCCACGCCCTGACAGAACCAAGAACACTTTCATCAGCCACGCCAGGTTTCCTGTCCACGCCAACTTTGACTGAACTCACCCACATTTACTGTCCATTGTCACTTTGGCCACGGCTAGAACATGCCACGTTTCTTTGATTGACCCCACTCAATTTGGCTGACCACTCCCACACCCAACCACACCCACTTTTCCTGGCAACGGCCAATATGAATGACCACGCCCACACAGAACCAAGATCACTTTTATCGGCCATGCCACGTTTGGCTGGCCACGCCCACTTTGACTGAACTCACCCACATTTACTGTCCACGTCCACTTTGGCCACGGCCAGAACATGCCACGTTCCTTTGTTTGACCCCACCCACTTTGACTGACCACTCCCACACCAAACCAAGCTCACTTCTCCTGTCCACGGCCACCATGAATGACCACACACACACAGAACCAAGAACACTTTTATCGGCCACGCCTCGTTTGCCTGAACTCACCCACATTTACTGTCCACAGCCAAGTTGACCACGGCCAGAATATGCTACTTTTCTTTGACTGTCCACACCAACTATGACTGACCACGCCCACACCAAACCATGCCCTCTTTCCCTGTCCACGGACACCATTTATGACCACGCCCACACAGAACCAAGAACACTTTTATCGGCCATGCCTCGTTTGCCTAGCCACGACCACACTGACTGAACTCACCCACATTTACTGTCCACGGCCACGTTGGCCATGGCCAGAACATGCCACGTTTCTTTGACTGAACACACCCAGTATGACTGACCACGCCCACACCAAACCACGCCCACTTTTACTGACCATGGCCACCATGAATGACCACGCCCACACAGAAACAAGTACACTTTTATCGGCCATGTCACATTTGACTGGCCAAGCACACTTTGACTGAATTCACCCACATTTACTGTCCACAGCCACGTTGGCTACGGTCAGAACATGCCACGATTCTTTGATTGACCACACCCACTATGACTGATCACGCCCACACCAAACCACGCCCACTTTCCATGTCCACGGCCACCATGAATGACCACACCCACACAGAACCAAGAACACTTTTATCGGCCACTCGACGTTTGCCTGAACTCACCAACATTTAGTGTCCACGGCCACGTTTCCCACGGCAAGAACATGCCACGTTTCTTTGACTGACCACACCTACTATGACTGACCACGCCCACACCAAACCACGCCCACTTTCCCTGTCCATGGCCACCATGAATGACAATGCCCACACAGAACCAAGAACACATTTATCGGTTACGCCACATTTGCCTGGCCATGCCAACTTTGACTGAACTCACCCACATTTAGTGTCCTTGGCCACGTTGGCCACAGCGGAACATGCCACGTGTATTTGACAGACCACACCCTCTATGACTGACCACGCCCACACCAAACCACGCCCACTTTTCCTGGCCACGGCCACCATGGCTGACCACACCCTCTCCTTGCTTCATTTGAATACATGTGTTTTTCACTTCAGCTGTAGAACATATGTATCCTTCTACAGAGCATTAATAGAGATGTTGCTTTCTCTAACGTTGAACAGATGTGTTTTTTCTTCAACATCAATAGAAACGTTTTCCTACACAGAGCCTTAAGGGAGATGGTGCTTCCTTTCCTCTTTTTAACACATGTGCTTTTCCCTTCAGTGTTAAAACACAACTTTTCTTGCACGGATCCTAAAAAGAGGTGTTGTTTCTTCTCCTCATTTGAACACATGTATTATATTTTCAATGTCAATATACGTGTTTTCTTACAAAGAGCAATCAGGGAGATGTTGCCTCCTCTCCTGGTTTGAACACAGTTTTTTTCTGGTCTGTGATCCTACACACATTTACTTACAAAGAGCATTAAGAGTGATGTTGCCTCCACTCCTAGTTTGCACACGTCTTTTTCACTTCAGCGTCAATACACACGTTTAATTACACAGAGCATGAAGAGAGTTGTTGAGTCCTCCACTCGTTTAAACACATGTGTTTTTCTTCAGCGTAAATTCACACGATTTATTACACAGAGGACTAAGAGGTGTTGGTTCCTCTCCTAGTTTGAACACATGTGTTTTTGTCTTCAGCATCTATGCACATGTTTTCTTACATAGAGCATTAAAAAATATGTTGCATCCACTCCTCGTTTGAACACGTGTTTATGTCTTCAGTGCCAATTCACATGTTTTCTTACACAGAGCATTAGAAATGCTGAGCACTCTCCTTGTTTAAATACATGTGTTTTTATATTCATTGCACGTACACATGTATTCTTACAAAGAGCATTAAGAGACATGTTGCTTCCTGTCTTCGTTTGATCACATATGTTTTTTTTCTTCATCATTCATACACACATTCTTACACATAGCATTTAGAGAGATGTTCCTTCCTCTACTTGTTTACACACATGTTTTTATCTTCAGCTTCGATACACACTATGCATACACAGAGCATTAGGAAACATGTCAGTTACTATTCTCTCCACTTTGTCGGGCCAGGTTCACTTTGATTGGCTACGGTCACTTTGACTGACCACACCCACACCAAACCATGCCCACTATTCCTGGCCACGGCCACCATGAATGACCATGCCCACACAGAACGAAGAACACTTTTATCGGCCACACTATGTTTGCCTGAACTCACCCACATTTACAGTCCTCGGCCACATTAACCACGGCCAGAACATGCCACGTTTCTTTGACTGACAACACCCACTATGACTAACCACGCAAACACACAAAACCATGCCCACTTTTCCTGGCCACAGCCACCATGAATACCATGCCCACACAGAACCAAGAACACTTTTATCGGCCATGCCACGTTTGGCTGGCCACGCCCACTTTGGCTGACTCACCCACTTTTACTGTCCACGGCCACTTTGGCCACGTTCAGAACATGCCACGTTTCTTTGACTGACCACACCCACTATGAATGACCACGCCCACTTTCCCTGTCCATGGCCACCATGAATGACCACACCCACAGAGAACCAAGAACACTTTTATCGGCCACACCATGTTTGCCTGAACTCACCCACATTTAAATTCCACGGCCACTTTGACCATGGCCAGAACATGCCACGTTTCTTTGATTGACTCCACCCACTTTGAGTGACCATGCCCACATCAAACGACACCCACTTTTCCTGGCCACGGCCACCATGAATGATCACGCCCACACAGAACTAAGAACACTTTTATCGGCCACTCCACATTTGGCTGGCCACGGCCACTTTGACTGAACTCCCGCACATTTACTGTCCATGGCCACTTTGGCCATGCACAGAATATGCCACGTTTCTTTGATTGACCCCACCCAGTTTGACTGATAATGCCCACACCACACCACGCCCAGTTATACTGACCTCGGCCACCATGCCTGACCACGCCCTATCCTGTCTTCACTTGAATACATGTGTTTTTCACTTCAGCGTGAGAACATATGTTTCCTTCCACAGAGCATTAATAGAGATGTTGCTTTCTCTATCGTTTGAACAGATGTGTTTTTTCTTCAACATCAATAGATACGTTTTCCTACCCAGAGCCTTAAGGGAGATGGTGCTTCCTTTCCTCTTTTTAACACATGTGCTTTTCCATTCAGCATTAATACACTACTTTTCTTACACAGATCCTAAAAATAGGTGTTGCTTCATCTCCTCGTTTGAACACATGTGTTTTATTTTCAATGTCAATACACATGTTTTCTTACAAAGAGCAATCAGCGAGATGTTGCCTCCTCTCCTCATTTGAACACACTTTTTTTCTGGTCTGTGATCACACACACATTTAGTAACAAAGAGCATTAAGAGTGATGTTGCCTCCACTCCTAGTTTGCACACGTCTTTTTCTCTTCAGCGTCAATACACACATTTAATTACACAGAGCATGAAGAGAGTTATTGAGTCCTCCACTCGTTTAAACACATGTGTTTTTCTCTTCAGCGTAAATACACACGATTTCTTACACAGAGCATTAAGAGGTGTTGGTTCCTCTCCTCGTTTGAACACATGTGTTTTTGTCTTCAGCATCTATACACGTTTTCTTACATAGAGCATTAAAAAAGATGTTGCTTCCACTCCTCGTTTGAACACGTGTTTATGTCTTCAGTGCCAATACACACGTTTTCTTACACAGAGCATTAGAAATGCTGAGCACTCTCCTTGTTTAAATACATGTGTTTTTATATTCATCGCACGTACACATGTATTCTTACAAAGAGCATTAAGAGAGATGTTACTTCCTGTCCTCGTTTGATCACATATGTTTTTTTCTTCATCGTCCATACACACACATTCTTACACATAGCATTTAGAGAGATGTTGCTTCCTCTACTTGTTTACACACGTGTTTTTACCTACAGCTTCAATACACACATTTTCGTACACAGAGCATTAGGAATCATGTTAGTTACTATTCTCTCCACTTTGTCGGGCCAGGTCCACTTTGATTGGCCCGGGCACTTTGACTTACCACGCTCACACCAAACCATGCCCACTTTACCTGGCCACAGCCACCATGAAGGACCACACCAACACAGAACCAAGAACACTTTTATCGGCCACGTCATGTTTGCCTAGCCATGTCCGCTTTGACTGAATTCACCCACATTTACTGTCCATGGCCACAATGGCCACGGCCAGAACATGCCACGTTTCTTTGACTGACAACACCCACTTAGACTGACCACGCCCACACCAAACCACGCCCACTTTCCCTGTCCACGGCCACCATGAATGACCACGCACACACAGAACGTAGAACACTTTTATAGGCCATGCCACGTTTGGCTGGCCACACCCACTTTGACTGAACTCACCCACATTTACTGTCCTCGGCCACTTTGGCCACTGCCAGAACATGCCACGTTTCTTTGATTGACCACACCCACTTTGACTGACGACGCCCACACCAAACCACGCCTACTTTTCCTGGCCACAGCCACCATGAATGACCATGCCCACACAAAACCAAGAACACTTTATCGGCCACGCCAATTTTGGCTTGCCACGCCCATTTTGACTGAATTCAACCACATTTACTTACCACGGCCACTTTGGCCACAGTCAGAAGATGCCATGTTTATTGGATTGACCCCACCCAATTTGACTGACCAGGCCCTCACCAAACGACGCCCACTTTCCCTGGCCACGGCCACCATGAATGACCACGCCCACACAGAACCAAGAACACTTTTATCCGCCACGCCACGTTTGGCTCTCCACGCCCACTTTGACTGAACTCCCCCACATTTACTGTCCTCGGCCACTTTGGCCATGCACAGAACATGCAACGTTTCTTTGATTGACCCGACCCAGTTTGACTGATAACGCCCACACCAAACCACGCCCAGTTATACTGACCTCGGCCACCATGCCTGACAACACCCTATTCTATCTTCACTTGAATACATGTGTTTTTCACTTCAGCGTGAGAACATATGTTTCCTTCCACAGAGCATTCATAGAGATGTTGCTTTCTCTATCGTTTGAACAGATGTGTTTTTTCTTCAACATCAATAGAAACGTTTTCCTACCCAGAGCCTTAAGGGAGATGGTGCTTCCTTTCCTCTTTTTAACACATGTGCTTTTCCATTCAGCGTTAATACTCTACTTTTCTTACACAGATCCTAAAAAGAGGTGTTGCTTCATCTACTCGTTTGAACACATGTGTTTTATTTTCAATGTCAATACACATGTTTTCTTACAAAGAGCAATCAGCGAGAAGTTGCCTCCTCTCCTCATTTGAACACACTTTTTTTCTGGTCTGTGATCACACACACATTTACTTACAAAGAGCATTAAGAGTGATGTTGCCTCCACTCCTAGTTTGCACACGTCTTTTTCTCTTTAGCGTCAGTACACACATTTAATTACACAGAGCATGAAGAGAGTTGCTGAGTCCTCCACTCGTTTAAACACATGTGTTTTTCTCTTGAGCGTAAATACACACAATTTCTTACACAGAGCATTAAGAGGTGTTGGTTCCTCTCCTGGGTTGAACACATGTGTTTTTGTCTTGAGCATCTATACACATGTTTTCTTACATAGAGCATTAAAAGGATGTTGCTTCCACTCCTCGTTTGAACACGTGTTTATGTCTTCAGTGCCAATTCACATGTTTTCTTACACAGAGCATTAGAAATGCTGAGCACTCTCCTTGTTTAAATACATGTGTTTTTATATTCATCGCACGTACACATGTATTCTTACAAAGAGCATTAATAGAGATGTTGCTTCCTGTCCTCGTTTGATCACATATGTTTTTTTCTTCATCGTACATACACACACATTCTTACACATAGCATTTAGAGAGATATTGCTTCCTCTACTTGTTTGCACACGTGTTTTTATCTACAGCTTCGATACACACATTTTCTTACACAGAGCATTAGGAAACATGTTAGTTACTATTCTCTCCACTTTGTCGGGCCAGGTCCACTTTGATTGGCCCGGGCACTTTGAATTACCACGCCCACACCAAACCACGCCCACTTTCCCTGTCTATGGCCACCATGAATGACCACGCCCACACAGAACTTAGAACACTTTTATAGGCCATGCCACGTTTGGCTGGCCACACCCACTTTGACTGAACTCACCCACATTTACTGTCCTCGGCCACTTTGGCCACGGCCAGAACATGCCACGTTTCTTTGATTGACCACACCCACTTTGACTGACGACGGCCAAACCAAACCATGCCCACTTTTCCTGGCCATGGCCACGATGAATGACCACGCCCACACAAAATCATGAACACTTTTATAGGCCACGCCATATTTGGCTGGCCATGCCCACTTTGACTGACCACGGCCACATTTACTGTCCACGGCCCTTTTGGCAAAATCCAGAACATGCCACGTTTTTTGATTGACCCCACCCACTTTGAATGACCACGCCCAATCCAATCCAAGCTCACTTCTCCTGTCCACGGCCACCATGAATTACTAAGCCCACAGAGAACCAAGAACACTTTTATCGGCCACGCCACGCTTGCTGGCCACGCCCACCTTTACTGAACTCAACTACATTTAAGGTCCACGGCCACGTTGGCCACGGCCAGAACATGCCACGGTTCTTTGATTGACCCCACCCACTTTGACTGACCACGCCCACACCAAACCACACCCACTTTCCCTGTCCACGGCCCCCATGAATGACCACACCCACACAGAACCAAGAACACTTTTATCGACCACGCCACGTTTGCCTGAACTCACCCACATTTACTGTCCACAGCCAAGTTGACCACGGCCAGAATATGCTACTTTTCTTTGACTGACCACACCAACTATGACTGACCACGCCCACACCAAACCATGCCCTCTTTCCCTGTCCACGGACACCAGTTATGACCACGCCCACACAGAACCAAGAACACTTTTATCGGCCATGCCACGTTTGCCTGGCCACACCCACACTGACTGAACTCACCCACATTTACTGTCCACGGCCAGGTTGTCCACGGCCATAACATGCCACGTGTCGTCAACTGACCGCACCCACTATGACTGACCACGCCCACACCAAACCACACCCACTTTTCCTGGCCACGGCCACCATGGCTGACCACGCCCTCTCCTGGCTTCACTTGAATACATGTGTTTTTCACTTCAGCGAGAGAACATATGTTTCCTTCCACAGAGCATTAATAGAGATGTTGCTTTCTCTATCGTTTGAACAGATGTGTTTTTTCTTCAACATCAATAGAAACGTTGTCCTACTCAAAGCCTTATGGGAGATGGTGCTTCCTTTCCTCTTTTTAACACATGTGCTTTTCCCTTCAGCGTTAATACACAACTTTTCTTACACAGATCCTAAAAAGAGGTGTTTCTTCTTCTCCTCGTTTGAACACATGTATTTTATTTTCAAAGTCAATACACATGTTTTCTTACAAAGAGCAATCAGAGAGATGTTGCCTCCTCTCCTCGTTTGAACACACTTTTTTTCTGGCTGTGATCATACTCACATTTACTTACAAAGAGTATTAAGAGTGATGTTGCCTCCAGTCCTAGTTTGCACATGTCTTTTTCTCTTCAGCATCTATACACATGTTTAATTACAGAGAGCATGAAGAAAGTTGTTGAGTCCTCCACTTGTTTAAACACATGTGTTTTTCTCTTCAGTGTAAATACACACGATTTCTTACACAGAGCATTTAGAGGTGTTGGTTCCTCTCCTCGTTTGAACACATGTGTTTTTGTCTTCAGCATCTATACACATGTTTTTTTACATAGAGCATTAAAAAAGATGTTGCTTCCACTCCTCCTTTGAACGCGTGTTTATGTCTTCAGTGCCAATACACACGTTTTCTAACACAGAGCCTTAGAAATGTTGAGCCCTCTCCTTGTTTAAATACATGTGTTTTTATATTCATCGCACGTACACTTGTATTCTTACAAAGAGCATTAAGAGACATGTTGCTTCCTGTCCTCGTTTGATCACATATGTTTTTTTCTTCATCATCCATACACACACATTCTTACACATAGCATTTAGAGAGATGTTGCTTCCTCTACTTGTTTACACACGTGTTTTTATCTTCAGCGTCGATACACACATTTTCTTACACAGAGCATTAGGAAACATATTTGTTACTATTCTCTCCACTTTGTCGGGCCAGGTCCACTTTGAATGGCCACGGCCAATTTGACTGACCACGCCCACACCAAACCACGCCCAGTTTTCCTGGCCATGGCCACCATGAATGACCACGCCCACACAGAACCAAGAATACTTTTATAGGCCACGCCACGTTTGGCTGGCCATGCCCACTTTGACTGAACTCACACACATTTACTGTCCACGACCACGTTGTCCACGGCAAGAACATGCCACGTTTCTTTGACTGACCACACACACTATGACTGACTACGTACACACCAAACCACGCCCACTTTTTCTGGCAACGGCCACCATGAATACCACGCCCACAACGAACCATGAACACTGTTATCGGCCACGCCACATTTGCTTGGCCATGCCCACTTTGACTGAATTCACCCACATTTACTGTCCACGGTCACGTTGTCCATGTCCAGAACATGCCACGTTACTTTGACTGACCACACCCACTGTGACTGACCACGCCCATACCAAACCACTCCCAGTTTCCCTGTCCAAGGCCACCATGAATGACAACACCCACACAGAACCAAGAAAACTTTAATCGGCCACGCCACGTTTGCCTGAACTCACCCACATTTACTGTCCACGGCCACTTTGGCCATGGCCAGAAAATGCCACGTTTCTTTGACTGACCACACCCACTATGAATGACCACGTCCACTTTCCCTGTCCACGGCCACCATGAATGACCACACCCACACAGAACAAAGAACACTTTTATCAGCCACGTCACGTTTGCCTGAATTCACCCACATTTACTGTCCACGGCCACGTAGGCCATGGCCATAGCATGATACGTTTCTTTGACTGACCACACCCATTGTGACTGACCACGCCCACACCAAACCACACCAACTTTCCCTGTCCACGGCCACCATGAATGACCACGCCCACACAAAACCAAGAAGACTTTTATCGGCCATGCTTCGTTTTCCTGGCCATGCCCACTTTGCCTGAACTCACCCACATTTACTGTCCAGGGCCACGTTGGCCACGGCCTGAACATGCCACGTTTCTTTGACTGTCCACACCCACTATGACTGACCACACCCACACCAAACCACGCCACTTTCCCTGATCACGGCCCCCATGAATCACCACGCCCACACAAAACCAAGAACACTTTTATCGGCCACGCCACGTTTGCCTGGCCATGCCCACTTTGACTGAACTCACCCACATTTACTGTCCACGGCCACGTTGGCCACGGCGGAACATGACACGTGTCATTGACTGACCACACCCACTATGACTGAACACGCATACACCAAACCACGCCCACATTTTCTTGCAATGGCCACCATGGCTGACCACGCCCTCTCCTGGCTTCATTTGAATACATGAGCTTTTCACTTCAGCGGGAGAACATATGTTTTCTTCCACAGAGCATTAATAGAGATGTTGCTTTCTCTATCGTTTGAACAGATTTGTTTATTCTTCAACATCAATAGAAATGTTTTCCTACCCAGAGCCTTAAGGTAGATGGTGCTTCCTTTGCTCTTTTTAACACATGTGCTTTTCCTTTCACCGATAATACACAACTTTTCTTACACAGAATCTAAATGAGGTGTTGCTTCTTCTCCTCGTATGAACACATGTATTTTATTTTCAATGTCAATACACATGTTTTCTTACAAAGAGGAATCACAGAGATGTTGCCTCCTTTCCTCGTTTGAACACACGTTTTTTCTGGTCTGTGATCATACACACTTTTACTTACAAAGAGCATTAAGAGTGATGTTGCCTCCACTCCTAGTTTGCACACGTCTTTTTCTCTTCAGCGTCAATACACACGTTTAATTACACAGAGCATGAAGTGAGCTGTTGAGTCATCCACTCGTTTAAGCACATGTGTTTTTCTCTTCAGCGTAAATACACACGATTTCTTACACAGAGCATTAAGAGGTGTTGGTTCCTCTCCTCGTTTGAACACATGTGTTTTTGTCTTCAGCATCTGTACACATGTTTTCTTACATAGAGCATTGAAGCAGATGTTGCTTCCACTCCTCGTTTGAACACGTGTTTATGTCTTTAGTGGCAATACACACGTTTTCTAACAGAGAGCATTAGAAATATTGAGCCCTCTCCTTGTTTAAATACATGTGTTTTTATATTCATCGCACGTACACATGTATTCTTACAGAGAGCATTAAGAGACATGTTGCTTCCTGTCCTCGTGTGAACACATATGTTTTTTTCTTCATCATCCATACACACACATTCTTACACATAGCATTAAGAGAGATGTTGCTTCCTCTACTTGTTTACACACGTGTTTTTATCTTCAGTGTGGATACACACATTTTCTTACACAGAGCATTAGGAAACATGTTAGTGACTATTCTCTCCACTTTGTAGGGCCAAGTCCACCTT
Source organism: Sigmodon hispidus (assembly GCA_004025045.1). NCBI lineage: Eukaryota > Metazoa > Chordata > Mammalia > Rodentia > Cricetidae > Sigmodon > Sigmodon hispidus. Next base: position 19,241 of record PVIH01010294.1, read on the forward strand.
GATTGGCCACGGCCAATTTGACTGAACACGCCCACACCAAACCACGCCCACTTGTCCTGGCCACAGTCACCATGAATGACCATCCCCACACAGAACCAAGAACACTTTTATCGGCCATGCCACGTTTGCCTGGCCATGCCCACTTTAACTGAATTCACCAACATTTACTGTCCATGGCCACGTTGGCCATGGCCAGAACATGCCACGTTTCTTTGACTGACCACACCCAATTTGACTAACCACGCCCACACCAAACCCGGCCCACTTTCCCTGTCCACGGCCACCATGAATGACCTTGCCCACACAAGAACACTTTTATCGGCCATGCCACGTTTTCCTTGCCATGCCCACTTTGACTGAACTTACCCACATTTACTGTCCACGGCCACGTTGGCCACTGCCAGAACATGCCATAATTCTTTGAGTGACCACACCCACTATGACTGACCATGCCCACACCAAACCACGCCCACTTTTCCTGGCCACGGCCAACATGAATACCACGCCAGCACTGAACCAAGAACACATTTATCGGCCATGTCCCGTTTGCCTGGCCATGCCCTCTTTGACTGAATTTACCCACAATTACTGTCCACGGCCAGAACATGCCACGTTTCTTTGACTGACCACACCCACTATGACTGACCACACCCACACCAAACCACGCCCACTATTCCTGGCCACAGCCACCATGAATGGCCACGCCAACACAGAACCAAGAACACTTTTATCGGCCACACTACGTTTTGCTGGCCATGCCCACTTTGCCTGAACTCACCTACATTTACTGTCCACGGCCACTTTGTCCACGGCCAGAATTTGCCACGGTCAGAACATGCCACGTTTCTTTGATTGTCCCAACCCACTTTGTCTGACCACGCCAACACCAAACCATGCCCACTTTTACTGGCCACGGCAACCTTGAATGACCATGCTCACACAGAACCATGAACACTTTTATCGGCCACGCCACATTTGACTGGCCAGGCCCTCGTTTACCAATCTTGCAAGCTTTGACCATGGCCAGTATGACCACAGCCACAACAAGGCACGTTTCTTTGATTGACCTCACCTACTTTGACTTACCACACCCACACCAACTGGCCACGAATACGTTGAATGAGCACGTCGACAACATGCCACGCACACTTTTACTGTCAACAGCGACTTTCAATGAGCACGCCCACACAAAACCATGCACACTTTCACTGTCCATGGCAGATTTCATGACCACGCCCACACAGAACCATGAACAATTTTCCTGGCCACGCCCACTTTGACTGAACTCACACACATTTACTTTCCACGGCCACGTTGGACACGGCCAGTACATGCTACGTTTCTTTGACTGACCACACCCCCTTTGGCTGACCACGCACACACCAAACCACACCCACTTTTCCAGTCCACGGACTCCATGAATGACCACGCCCACACAGAACAAAGAACACTTTTATCGGCCACGCCATGTTTTGCTGGCCACGCCAACTTTGACTGAACTCACCCACATTTACTGTCCATGGCCACTTTTGCCACAGCCAGAACATGCCACGTTTCTTTTATTGACAACGCCCACTTTTTCTGGCCACGGCCACCGTGAATGACCATGCCCACACAGAGCAAAGAACACTTTTATCGGCCAAGCCACGTTTGGCTGGCCATGCCCACTTTGACTGAACTCACCCACATTTACTGTCCACAGCCAAGTTGGCCACGGCCAGAACATGCTACGCTTCTCTGACTGACCCCACCCACTTTGACTGACCACGTCCACACCAAACCACGCCCAATTTCCCTGGCCATGGCCACCATCGCTAAACATGCCCTCTCCTGGCTTCATTTGATGAATACATGTGTTTTTCACATCAGCGGGCGAACATATGTTTCCTTCCACAGAGCATTATAGAGATGTTGCTTTCTCTATCGTTTGAACTGATGTGTTTTCTCTTCAACATGAATAGAAACGTTTTCCTACCCAGAGCCTAAAGGGAGACGGTGCTACCTTTCCTCTTTTTAACACATGTGCTTTTCCCTTCACCCTTAATACACAACTTTTCTTACACAGATCCTAAAAAGAGGTGTTGCTTCATCTCCTCGTTTGAACACATATATTTTATTTTCAATGTCAATACACATGTTTTCTTTCAAAGAGCAATCAGAGAGATGTTGCCTCCTCTCCTCGTTTGAACACACTTTTTTTCTGGTCTGTGATCATACACACATTTACTTACAAAGAGCATTAAGAGTGATGTTGCCTCCACTCCTAGTTTGTACACATCTATTTCTCATCAGTGTCAATACACACGTTTAATTACACAAGCATGAAGAGAGTTGTTGAGTCCTACACTCGTTTAAACACATGTGTTTTTCTCTTCAGCGTAAATACACACAATTTCTTACACAGAGCATTAAGAGGTGTTGGTTCCTCTCCTCGTTTGAACACATGTGTTTTTGTCTTCAGCATCTATACACATGTTTTCTAACATAGAGCATTAAAAAAGACGTTGCTTCCACTCCTCATTTGAATACGTGTTTATGTCTTCAGTGCCAATACACACGTTTTCTTACACAGAGCATTAGAAATGTTGAGCCCTCTCCTTGTTTAAATACACGTGTTTTTATATTCATCGCACGTACACATGTATTCTTACAAAGAGCATTAAGAAAGATGTTGCTTCCTGTCCTCGTTTGATCACATATGTTTTTTCTTCATCGTCCATACACACACATTCTTACACATAGCATTTAGAGAGATGTTGCTTCCTCTACTTGTTTACACACGTGTTTTTATCTTCAGTGACGATACACACGTTTTCTTACACAGAGCATTAGGAAATATGTTAGTTACTATTCTCTCCACTTTGTCGGGCCATGTCCACTTTGATTGGCCACGGCCACTTTGACTTACCACGCCCACACCAAAGCATGCCCACTTTTCCTGGCCATGGCCGCCATGAATGACCACGCCCACAGAGAACCAAGAACACTTTTATCGGCCACGCCATGGTTGGCTTGCCACACCCACTTTGACTGAACTCATCCACATTTACTGTCCACGGCCACGTTGGGGACGGCCAGAATATGCCACGTTTATTTGACTGACCACATCCACTTTGACTGACCATGCCCACACCAAACCACGCCCACTTTTCCTGGCCACGGCCACCATGAATGGCCACGCCAACACAGAACAAAGAACACTTTTATCGGTCCCGCCACGTTAGGATGGCCACGCCCACTTTGACTGAACTCACCCACATTTACTGTCCACGGCCACATTGGCCACAGCCAGAACATGCCACATTTATTTGACTGACCACACCCACTTTGACTGACCATGCCCAGAGCAAACCATGCCCACTTTTCCTGGAAATGGCCACCATGAATGGCCACGCCAACACAGAACAAAGAACACTTTTATCAGCCATGCCACGTTTGGCTGGCCATGCTCACTTTGGCTGCCCATGCCCTCTTTGACTGAACTCACCCACATTTACTGTCCACGGCCACTTCAGCCACGGACAGAACATGCCACATTTCTTTGATTGTCCACGCCAACTTTTCCTTGCCACGGCCACTGTAAATGACCATGCCCACACAGAACAAAGAACACTTTTATTGGCCACGCCACGTTTGCCTGTCCACGCCCACTTTGATCAAACTCACCCACATTTACTGTCCACGGCCACTTTGGCCACGGCCAGAACATGCCACATTTGACTGACCCCACCCGCTTTGACTGACCACGCCGACACCAAACCACGCCCACTTTTCCTGGGCACTTGCACCATGGCTGACCACGCCCTCTCCTGGCTTCATTTGAATACATGTGTTTTTCACTTCAGCGGGAGAACATATGTTTCCTTCCACAGAGCAATAATAGAGATTTTGCGTTCTCTATCATTTGAACAGATGTGATTTTTTTTTCAATACCAATAGAAACGTTTTCCTACCAGAGCCTTAAGGGAGATGGTGCTTCCTTTCCTCTTTTTAACACATGTGCTTTTCCCTTCAGCGTTAATACACAACTTTTCTTACACAGATCCTAAAAAGAGGTGTTGCTTCATCTTCTCGTTTCAACACATGTATTTTATTATCAATGTCAAAACACATGTTTCCTTAAAAAGAGCAGTCAGAGAGATGTTGCCTCCTCTCCTCGTTTGAACACACTTTAATTCTGGTCTGTGATCATACACACATTTACTTACAAAGAGCATTAAGAGTGATGTTGCCTCCACTCCTAGTTTGCACAGATCTTTTAATCTTCAGCGTCAATACACATGTTTTCTAACACAGAGCATTAGAAATGTTGAGCCCTGTCCTTGTTTAAATACATGTGTTTTTATATTCATCACACGTACACATGTATTCTTACAAAGAGCATTAAGAGACATGTTGCTTACTGTCCTCGTTTGATCACATATATTTTTTTCTTCATCATCTATACATACACATTTTTACACATAGCATTTAGAGAGTTGTTCCTTACTCTACTTATTACACACGTGTTTTTATCTTCAGCATCTATACACACATTTTCTTACACAGAGCATTAGGAAACATGTTAGTTCCTATTCTCTCCAATTTTCGGGCCAGGTACACTTTGACTGACCACGCCCACACCAAACCACGCCCACTTTTCCTGGCTACGGACCCCATAAATGACCATGCCCACACAGAACCAAGAACACTTTTATCGGCCATGCCACGTTTGCCTGGCCACGACCACTTTGACTGAAATCACCCACATTTACTGTCCACGGCCACGTTGGCCACGGCCAGAACATGCCACGTTTCTTGAACTGACCACACCCACTATGAATGTCCACGTCCACACCAAACCACACCCACGTTTCCAAGCCATGGCCACCGTTAATACCACGCCCACACAGAACCAAGAACTATTTTATCGGCCACTACAAGTTTGCCTGGCCATGCCTACTTTGACTGAATTCACCCATATTTACTGTCGACGGCCACGTTGGCCACGGCCAGGACATGCCACGTTTGTTTGACTGACCACACACACTATGATTGACCACGCCCACACGCAACCACGCCCACTTTCCTTGTCCATGGCCACCGTGAATGACCACGCCCACACAGAACCTTGAACACTTCTATCGGCCACACCACCTTTGCCTGGCCACGCCCACTTTGAATGAACTCAACCACATTTTATGTCCGTGATCACTTTGGTCATGGCCAGAACATGCCACAGCCAGAACATGCCACATTTCTTTGATTGACCCCTCCCACTTGACTGACCACGCACACACCAAACCACAGCCACTTTTACTGGCCATGGCCACCATGAATGACCACGCCCACACAGAAACAAGAACACTTTTATAGACCAAGTAACATTTGGCTAGCCGTGCCCACTTTGACTGAGCTCACCCACATTTACAGTCCACGGCCCCTTTGGCCACAGCCAGAACATGACACGTTTCTTTGATTGACCCCACCCATTTTGACTGACCATGCCCACACCAAATGACGCCGATTTTTACTGGCGATGGCCACCATGAATGACCATGCCCACACAGAAACCAGAAAACATTTAACGGCCACACCATGTTTCGCAGGCCACGCCTACTTTGACTGAACTCACCCACATTAACTGTCCATGGCCACGTTGGCCACGGCCAGAGCATGCCACGTTTCTTTGACTGACCACACCCACTATGACTGACCACGCCCACACCAAACCACGCCCACTTTCCCTGTCACGGACACCATGAATGACCACGCCCACACAGAACCAAGAACACTTTTATCAGCCATGCCACGTTTGCCTGGCCACGCCCACTTTGACTGAACTCACCCACATTTACTGTCCACTTCCAAGTTGGCCACTGTGAAACATGCCTCGTGTCTTTGACTGACCACACCCATATGACTGAACACGCCCACACCAAACCACGCCCACTTTTCCTGGCCACGGCAACCCTGGCTGACCATGCCCTCTCCTGGCTTCATTTGAATACATGTGTTTTTCTCTTCAGCGGGAGAACATATGTTTCCTTCCACAGAGCATTAATAGAGATGTTGCTTTCTCTATCGTTTGAACAGATGTGTTTTTTCTTCAACATCAATAGAAACGTTTTCCTACCCAGAGCCTTAAGGGAATTGGTGCTTCCTTTCCTCTTTTTAACACATGTGCTTTTCCCTTCACCCTTAATACACAACTTTTCTTACACAGATCCTAAAAAGAGGTGTTCCTTTTCCTCGTTTGAACACATGTATTTTATTTTCAATGTCAATACACATGTTTTCTTACAAAGAGCAATCAGAGAGATGTTGCCTCCTTTCCTCGTTTGAACACACTTTTTTTCTGCTCTGTGATCATACACACATTTACTTACAAAGAGCATTAAGAGTGATGTTGCCTCCACTCCTAGTTTGCACACATCTTTTTCTCTTCAGCATCAATACACACATTTAATTACACAGAGCATGAAGAGAGTTGTTGAGTCCTCCAATCGTTTAAACACGTGTTTTTCTCTTCAGCATATATACACATGATGTCTTACACAGAGCATTAAGTGTTGTTGGTTCCTCTCCTCGTTTGAACACATGTGTTTTTGTCTTCAACATCTATACACATGTTTTCTTACATAGAGCATTAAAAAAGATGTTGCTTGCACTCCTCGTTTGAACACGTGTTTATGTCTTCAGTGCCAATACACAAGTTTTCTAACACAGAGCATTAGAAATGTTGAGCCCTCTCCTTGTTTAAATACATGTGTTTTTATATTCATCGCACGTACACATGTATTCTTACAAAGAGCATTAAGAGACATGTTGCTTCCTGTCCTCGTTTGATCACATATGTTTTTTTCTGCATCATCCATACACAAACATTCTTACACATAGCATTTAGAGAGATGTTGCTTCCTCTACTTGTTTACACACGTGTTTTTTTCTTCAGCATCGATACACACATTTTCTTACACAGAGCATTAGGAAACATGTTAGTTACTATTCTCTCCACTTTGTCGGGCCAGGTCCACTTTGATTGGTCACGGCCACTTTGACTGACCATGCCCACACAAAACCACGCCCACTAATCCTGGCCACGTCCACCATGAATACCACGCCCACACAGAAACAAGAACACTTTTATCGGCCATGCCACGTTTGCCTGGTCATGCCCACTTTGACTGAATTCACCCACGTTTACTGTCCACGGCCACATTGGCCACGTCCAGAACATGCCATGTTTCTTTGACTGAGCGCATCCAGTATGACTGACCACGCCCACAGCAAACAACGCCATCTTTCTCTGTCCACGGCCACCATGAATGACCACGCCCAGACAGAACCAAGAACACTTTTATCGGCCACACCACGTTTGCCTGGCCACGCCCACTTTTACTCACCCACATTTACTGTCCACGGCCACGTTGGCCACAACGGAACATGCCACGTGTCTTTGACTGACCACACCCAGTATGACTGACCACGCCCTCACCAAACCATGCCCACGTTTCCTGGCCACGGCCACCATGGCTGACCAAGCCCTCTCGTGGCTTCATTTGAATACATGTGTTTTTCACTTCAGCAGGAGAACATATGTTTCCTTCCACAGAGCATTAATTGAGATGTTGCTTTCTCTCTCGTTTGAACAGATGTGTTTTTTCTTCATCATCAATAGAAACGTTTTCCTACCCATAGCCTTTAGGGAGATGGTGCATCCTTTCCTCCTTTTAGCATATGTGCTTTTCCCTTCAGCGTTAATACACAACTTTTCTTACACAGATCCTAAAAAGAGGTGTTGCGTCTTCTCCTCGTTGGAACACATGTATTTTATTTTCAATGTCAATACACATGTTTTCTTACAAAGAGCAATCAGAGAGATGTTGCCTCCTCTCCTCGTTTGAACACACTTTTTTTCTGGTCTGTGATCACACACACATTTACTTACAAAGAGCATTAAGTGTGATGTTGCCTCCACTCCTAGTTGGCACACATCTTTTTCTCTTCAGCGTCAATACACACGTTTAATTACACAGAGCATGAAGAGAGTTGTTGAGTCCTCCACTCTTTAAACACATGTGTTTTTCTCTTCAGCGTAAATACACACAATTTCATACACAGAGCATTAAGAGGTGTTGGTTCCTCTCCTCGTTTGAACACATGTGTCTTTGTCTTCAGCATATATACACATGTTTTCTTATATAGAGCATTAAAAAAGATGTTGCTTCCACTCCTCGTTTGAATACGTGTTTATGTCTTCAGTGCCAATACACACGTTTTCTAACAGAGAACATTAGAAATGTTGAGCCCTCTCCCTGTTTAAATACATGTGTTTTTATATTCATCGCACGTACAAATGTATTCATACAAAGAGCATTTAGAGTGATGTTGCTTGCTGTCCTCGTTTGATCACATATGTTATTTTCTTCATCGTCCATACTCACACATTCTTACACATAGCATTTAGAGAGATGTTGCTTCCTCTACTTGTTTACACACGTGTTTTTATCTTCAGCGTCGATACATACATTTTCTTACACAGAGCATTAGGAAACATGTTAGTTACTATTCTCTCCACTTTGCCGGGCCAGGTCCACTTTGATTGGCCACTGCCAGTTTGCCTGTCCACGCCCACACCAAACCATGCCCACTTTTCCGGGCCACGGCCACCATGAATGACCACGCCCACACAAGAACCAAGAACACTTTTATCGACCACGCCACGTTTTCCTGGCCATGCCCACTTTGACTGAATTCACCCACATTTACTGTCCACGGCCACATTGGCCACGGCCAGAACATGCCACGTTTCTTTGACTGACCACAACCAGTATGACTGACCATGCCCGCACCAAACCACGACAACATTCCCTGTCCATTGCCACCAAGAATGACCACGCCCACACAGAACCAAAAACCCTTTTATCGGCCACGCCACATTCGCCTGGCCACGCCCACTTTGACTGAACTCATCCACATTTACTGTCCACAGACACGTTGGCCACGACCAGAACATGCCACGTTTGTTTGACTGAAGACACCCACTATGACTGAGCACGCTCACACCAAACCACGCCCACTTTCCTTGTCCATGGCAACCATGAATGACCACGCCCAGACAGAACCAAGAACACGTTTATCGGCCCCACCACGTTTAACTGGCCATGCCCACTTTGACTGAAGTCACCCACATTGACTGTCTACGGTTACGTTGGCCAAGGCCAGAACATGCAACGTTTCTTTGACTGACCACACCCACTATGACTGACCACGCTCACATCAAACCACGCCCACTTTTCCTGGCCACAGCCACCATGAATGACCACACCCACACAGAACCAAGAACATTTTATCGGCCACGCCACGTTTGCCTGGCCACGCACACTTTGACTGATCTCACACACATTTACTGTCCAAAACCATTTTGACCACTGCCAGAACATGCCACATTTCCTTGATTGACAACACTCATTTTGACTTACCAGGACCACACCAAACCATGCCCACTTTTACTGACAAGGGCCACCATAAATGACCACGCACACACAGAACCAAGAACACTTTTATCAGCCACGCCACATTTGGCTGGCCACGACCACTTTGACTGTACTCACCCACATTTTATGTCCGTGATCACTTTGGTCACGGCCAGAACATGCCACAGCCAGAATATGCCACATTTCTTTGATTGACCCCTCCCACTTGGCTGATCACGCCCACACCAAACCACAGCCACTTTTACTGGCCATGGCCACCATGAATGACCACGCCCACACAGAACCAAGAACACTTTTATAGACCAAGTAACATTTGGCTGGCCGTGCCCACTTTGACTGAGCTCACCGACATTTACAGTCCACGGCCCCTTTGGCCACGGCCAGAACATGACACGTTTCTTTGATTGACCCCACCCATTTTGACTGACCATGCCCACACCAAATGACGCCGATTTTTACTGGCCATGGCCACCATGAATGACCATGCCCACAAAGAACCCAGAAAACATTTATCGGCCACACCATGTTTTGCAGGCCACGACTACTTTGACTGAACTCACCCACATTTACTGTCCATGACCACGTTGGCCACGGCCAGAGAATGCCACGTTTCTTTGACTGAACACACACACTATGACAGACCACGCCCACACCAAACCATGCACACTTTTCCTGGCCACGGCCACCATGAATACCACACCCACACAAAACCAAGAACACTTTTATTGGCCACGCCACGTTTGCCTGGCCATGCCCACTTTGACTGAATTCACCCACATTTACTGTCCACGGACACATTGGCCATGACCAGAAAATGCCACGTTTCTTTGACTGAACACACCCACTATGACTGACCACGCCCACGCCAAACCACGCCCACTTTCCCTGTCCTCGGCCACCATGAATGACCACGCCCACACAGAACCAAGAACACTTTTATCAGCCTTGCCACGTTTGCCTGGCCACGCCCACTTTGACTGAACTCACCCACATTTACTGTCCACTTCCAGGTTGGCCACGGTGGAACATGCCACGTGTCTTTGACAGACAGCACCCAGTATGACTGACCACGCCCACACCAAACCACGCCCACTTTTCCTGGCCACGGCAACCCTGGCTGACCACGCCCTCTCCTGGCTTCATTTGAATACATGTGTTTTTCACTTCAGCAGGAGAACATATGTTTCCTTCCACAGAGCATTAATAGAGATGTTGCTTTCTCTATCGTTTGAACACATGTGTTTTTTCTTCAACATCAATAGAAACGTTTTCCTACCCACAGCCTTAAGGGAATTGGTGCTTCCTTTCCTCTTTTTAACACATGTGATTTTTTAACATATGTGCTTTTCCTTTCAGCGTTAATACACATCTTTTCTTACACAGATCCTAAAAAGAGGTGTTGCTTTTCCCCGTTTGAACACATGTATTTTATTTTCAATGTCAATACACATGTTTTCTTACAAAGAGCAATCAGAGAGGTGTTGCCTCCTCTCCTCGTTTGAACACACTTTTTTTTCTGCTCTGTGATCATACACACATTTACTTACAAAGAGCATTAAGAGTGATGTTGCCTCCACTCCTGGTTTGCACACATCTTTTTCTCTTCAGCATCAATACACACGTTTAATTACACAGAGCATGAAGAGAGTTGTTGAGTCCTCCACTCGTTTAAACACATGTGTTTTTCTCTTCAGCGTAAATACACACGATTTCTTACACAGAGCATTAAGAGTTGTTGGTTCCTCTCCTCGTTTGAACACATGTGTTTTTGTCTTCAGCATCTATGCACATGTTTTCTTACATAGAGCATTAAAAAAGATGTTGCTTCCACTCCTCGTTTGAACACGTGTTTATGTCTTCAGTGCCAATACACACGTTTTCTAACACAGAGCATTAGAAATGTTGAGCCCTCTCCTTGTTTAAATACATTTGTTTTTATATTCATCGCACGTACACATGTATTCTTACAAAGAGCATTAAGAGACATGTTGCTTCCTGTCCACGTTTGATCACATATGTTTTTTTCTACATCATCCATACACACACATTCTTACACATAGCATTTAGAGAGATGTTGCTTCCTGTAGTTGTTTACACACGTGTTTTTTTCTTCAACATCGATACACACATTTTCTTACACAGAGGATTAGGAAACATGTTAGTTACTATTCTCTCCACTTTGTCGGGCCAGGTCCACTTTGATTGGCCACGGCCACTTTGACTGACAATGCCCACACCAACCCACGCCCACTATTCCTGGCTATGGCCACCATGTATACCACGCCCACAGAAGACCAAGAACACTTTTATTGGTCATGCCACGTTTGCCTGGCCACGCCCACTTTGACTGAACTCACCCACATTTACTTCCACGGCCACATTGGCCACAACGGTACATGCCACGTGTCTTTGAATGACCGCACCCAGTGTGACTCACCAGGCCCACAGCAAACCTCGACATCTTTCTCTGTCCACGGCCACCATGAATGACCACGCCCACACAGAACCAAGAACACTTTTATCGGCCAAACCACGTTTGCTGGCCACGCCCACTTTGACTGAACTCACCCACATTTACTGTCCACGGCTACGATGGCCACGACGGAACATGCCACGTGTCTTTGACAGACAGCACCCAGTATGACTGACCACGCCCTCACCAAACCATGCGCACATTTCCTGGCCACGGCCACTATGGCTGACCACGCTCTCTCCTGGCTTCATTTGAATACATGTGTTTTTCACTGCAGCGGGAGAATATATGTTTCCTTCCACAGAGCATTAATAGAGATGTTGCTTTCTCTATCGTTTGAACAGATGTGTTTTTTCTTCATCATCAATAGAAACGTTTTCCTACCCATAGCCTTTAGGGAGATGGTGCTTCCTTTCCTCCTTTTAACATATGTGCTTTTCCCTTCAGCGTTAATACACAACTTTTCTTACACAGATCCTAAAAAGAGGTGTTGCTTCTTCTCCTCGTTTGAACACATGTATTTTATTTTCAATGTCAATACACATGTTTTCTTACAAAGAGCAATCAGAGAGATGTTGCCTCCTCTCCTCGTTTGAACACACGTTTTTTCTGGTCTGTGATCATACACACATTTACTTACAAAGAGCATTAAGAGTGAGGTTGCCTCCACTCCTAGTTTGCACACGTCTTTTTCTCTTCAGCGTCAATACAAATGTTTAATTACACAGAGCATGAAGAGAGTTGTTGAGTCCTCCACTATTTTAAACACATGTGTTTTTCTCTTCAGCGTAAATACACATGATGTCTTACACAGAGCATTAAGAAGTGTTGGTTCCTCTCCTCGTTTGAACACATGTGTTTTTGTCTTCAGCATCTATACACATGTTTTCTTACATAGAGCATTAAAAAAGATGTTGCTTCCACTCCTCGTTTGAACACGTGTTTATGTCTTCAGTGCCAATACACACGTTTTCTAACACAGAGCATTAGAAATGTTGAGCCCTCTCCCTGTTTAAATACATGTGTTTTTATATTCATTGCAAGTACACATGTATTCATACAAAGAGCATTTAGAGTGATGTTGCTTGCTGTCCTCGTTTGATCACATAAGTTTTTTTCTTCATCGTCCATACACACACATGCTTACACATAGCATTTAGAGAGATGTTGCTTCCTCTACTTGTTTACACACGTGTTTTAATCTTCAGCGTCGATACACACATTTTCTTACACAGAGCATTAGGAAACATGTTAGTTACTATTCTCTCCACTTTGTCCGGCCAGGTCCACTTTGTTTGGCCACTGCCACTTTGCCTGTCCACGCCCACACCAAACCACGCCCACTTTTCCTGGCTACGGCCACCATGAATGACCACACCCACACAAGAACCAAGAACACTTTTATCGGCCACGTCACGTTTGCCTGGCCATGCCCACTTTGACTGAATTCACCCACATTTACTGTCCACGGCCACATTGGCCACAGCCAGAACATGCCACGTTTCTTTGACTGACCACAACCAGTATGACTGACCATGCCTGCACCAAACCACGACCACATTCCCTGTCCATTGCCACCATGAATTACCACGCCCACACAGAACCAAAAACCCTTTTATCGGCCACGCCACATTCGCCTGGCCATGCTCACTTTGACTGAACTCACCCACATTTACTGTCCACGCACACGTTGGCCACGGCCAGAACATGCCACGTTTGTTTGACTGACCACACCCACTATCACAGAGCACGCTCACACCACACCACTCCCACTTTCCTTGTCCACGGCAACCATGAATGACCACGCCCAGACAGAACCAAGAACACTTTTATCGGCCCTGCCATGTTTGACTGGCCACGCCCACTTTGACTGAACTCACCCACATTGACTGTCCACGGCCAAGTTGGCCACGGCCAGAACATCCCACGTTTCTTTGACTGACCACACCCACTATGACTGTCCACGCCCATACCGAACCATGCCCCCTTTCACTTTCCACGGCCACCATGAATGACCGCGCCCACACAGAACCAAGAACACTTTTATCGGCCACGCCACGTTTGCCTGTCTACGCCCACTTTGAATGAACTCACCCACATTTACTGTCCACGGCCACGTTGGCCACCTTGGTACATGCCACGTGTCTTTGACTGACCACACCCACTATGACTGACCACGCCCACACCAAACCACGCCCACTTTTCCTGGCCACGGCCATCATGGCTGACCACGCCCTCTCCTGGCTTCATTTGAATACATGTGTTTTTCACTTCAGGGCGTGATCATGTTTCTTACCACAGAGCATTAATAGAGATGTTGCTTTCTCTATCGTTTGAACAGATGTGTTTTTTCTTCAACATCAATAGAAACGTTTTCCTACCCAGGGCCTTAAGGGAGATCGTGCTTAATTTCCTCTTTCTAACACATGTGCTTTTCCGTTCAGCGTTAATACACAATTTTTCTTACACAGATCCTAAAAAGAGGTGTTGCTTTTCCTCGTTTGAACACATGTATTTTATTTTCAATGTCAATACACATGTTTTCTTACAAAGAGCAATCAGAGAGATGTTGCCTCCTTTCCTCGTTTGAACACACTTTTTTTCTGGTCTCTGATCATACACACATTTACTTACAAAGAGCATTAAGAGTGATGTTGCCTCCACTCCTAGTTTGCATTCGTATTTTTCTCTTCAGCGTCAATACACATGTTTAATTACACAGAGCATGAAGAGTGTTGTAGAGTCCTCCACTCGTTTAAACACATGTGTTTTTCTCTTCATCGTGAAGACCCACGATTTCTTACACAGAGCATTAAGAGGTGTTGGTTCCTCTCCTCGTTTGAGCACATGTGTTTTTGTGTTCAGTATCTATACACATGTTTTCTTACATAGAGCATTAAAAAAGATGATGCTTCCACTCCTCGTTTAAACATGTGTTTATGTCTTCAGTGCCAATACACACGTTTTCTAACACAGAGCATTAGAAATGTTGAGCCGTCTCCTTGTTTAAATACATGTGTTTTTATATTCATCGCACGTACACACGTATTCTTACAATGAGCATTAAAAGACATGTTGCTTCCTATCCTTGTTTGATCACGTATCTTTTTTACTTCATCATCCATACACACATATTCTTACACATAGCATATAGAGAGATGTTGCTTCCTCTACTTGTTTACACAAGTGTTTTTATCTTCAGCGTCGATACACACATTTTCTTACACAGAGCATTAGGAAACATGGTAGTTACTATTCTCTCCCCTTTGTTGGGCCAGGACCACTTTGATTTGCCACGGGCACTTTGAATGACCATGCCCACACCAAACCATGCCCACTTTCCCTGTCCATGGCCACCATGAATGACCACGCCCACACATAACCAAGAACACTTTTATCGGCCACTCCACTTTTGCCTGGCAATGCCCCCTTTGACTGAACTCACCCACATTTCCTGTCCACGGCTACGTTGGCTACGGCCTGAACATGCCACGTTTCTTTGACTGAACACACCCACTATGACTGACCACGTCCACACCAAACCACGCCCACTTTTTCTGGCCACAGCCACCATGGCTGACCACGCCCTCTCCTGGCTTCATTTGAATACATGTGTTTTTCACTTCAGCGTGAGAATAAATGTTTCCTTCCACAGAGCATTAATAGAGATGTTGCTTTCTCTATCGTTTGAACAGATGTGTTTTTTCTTCAACATCAATAGAAACGTTTTCCTACCCAGAGCCTTAAGGGAGATGGTGCTTCCTTTCCTCTTTTTAACACGTGTGCTTTTCCCTTCAGCGTTAATACACAACTTTTCTTACACAGATCCTAAAAAGAGGTGTTCCTTCTTCTCCTCATTTGAACACATGTATTTTATTTTCAATGTCAATACACATGTTTTCTTACAACGAGCAATCAGAGAGATGTTGCCTTTTCTCCTTGTTTCAACACACTTTATTTCTGTCCTGTGATCATTCACACATTTACTTACAAACAGCATTAAGAGTGATGTTGCCTCCGCTCCTAGTTTGCACACGTCTTTTTCTCTTCAGCGTCAATACACACGTTTCATTACACAGAGCATGAAGAGAGTTGTTGAGTCCTCCACTTGGTAAAAAACACATGTGTTTTTCTCTTCAGCGTAAATACACATGATTTCTTACACAGAGCATTAAGAGGTGTTGGTTCCTCTCCTTGTTTGAACACATTGCTTTTGTCTTCAGCATCTATACACATGTTTTCTTACATAGAGTATTAAAAAAGATGTTGCTTCCACTCCTCCTTTGAACACATGTTTATGTCTTCAGTGCCAATACACATGTTTTCTAACACTGAGCATTAGAAATGTTGAGCCCTCTCCTTGTTTAAATACATGTGTTTTTATATTCATCGCACGTACACATGAATTCTTACAAAGAGCATTAAGAGACATGTTGCTTCCTGTCCTCGTTTGATCACATATGTTTTTTTCTTCATCTTCCGTACACACACATTCTTACACATAGTATTTAGAGAGATGTTGCTTCCTCTACTTGTTTACACAAGTGTTTTTATCTTCAGCATTGATACATACATTTTCTTACACAGAGCATTAGGAAACATGTTAGTTACTATTCACTCCACTTTGTCGGGCCAGGTGCACTTTGATTGGCCACAGCCAATTTGACTGACCACGCCCACACCAAACCACGCCCACTTTCCCTGTCCACGGCCACCATGAATAACACGCCTACACAGAACCAAGAACACTTTTATCATCCACGCCACCTTTGCCTGGCCTTGCCCACTTTGACTGAATTCACCCACATTTACTGTCCACGGCCACGTTGGCCACGGCCAGAACATGCCACGTTTCTGTGACTGACCACACCCACTTTGACTGACTTCGCCCACACCAAACCACGCCTTCTTTCCCTGTCCACGGCCACCATGAATGACCACGCCCACACAGAACCAAGAACACTTTTATCTACCACGCCAAGTTTGCCTGAATTCACCCACATTTACTGTCCACGGCCACGTTGGCCACGGACAGAACATGCCACATTTCTTTGACTGACCACACCCACTATGCCTGACCACGCCAACACCAAAACAAGCCCACTTTACCTGTCCACGGCCACCATTAACGACAACGCCCACACAAAACCAAGAACACTTTCATCGGCCATGCCATGTTTGCCTGGCCACGCCCACTTTGACTGAACTCACCCACATTTACTGTCCACGGCCATGTTGGCCACGACGGAACATGACATGTGTCTTTGACTGGCCACACCCAGTATGACTGACCACGCCCTCACCAAACCACGCCCACTTTTCCTGGCCATGGCCACCATGGCTGACCACGCCCTCTCCTGGCTTCATTTGAATACATGTGTTTTTCACTTCAGCGGGAGAACATATGTTTCCTTCCACAGAGCATTAATAGAGATGTTGCTTTCTCTATCGGTTGAACAGATGTGTTTTTCTTCAACATCAATTGAAACGTTTTCCTACCCAGAGCCTTAAGGGAGATGGTGCTTCCTTTACTCTTTTTAACACATGTGCTTTTCCCTTCAGCGTTAATACACAACTTTTCTTACACAGATACTAAAAAGAAGTGTTGCTTCTTCTCCTCATTTGAACACATGTATTTTATTTTCAATGACAATACACATGTTTTCTTAAAAAAAGCACTCAGAGCGATGTTGTCTCCTCTCCTCATTTGAACACACTTTTTTTCTGGTCTGTGATCACACACACATTTACTTACAAAGAGCATTATGAGTGATGTTGCCTTCACTCCTAGTTTGCACACGTCTTTTTCTCTTCAGCGTAAATACACATGATTTCTTACACAGAGCATTAAGAGTTGTTGGTTCCTCTCCTCGTTTGAACACATGTGTTTTTGTCTTCAGCGTAAATACACACAATTTCTTTTTTTTTATTTATTTTTTTTTCCTTTATTTTGTATTTATTAAAAAAAAACACATGTGTTTTTCTCTTCAGTGTAAATACACACAATTTCTTACACAGACCATTAAGAGATGTTGGTTCCTCTCCTCGTTTGAACACATGTGTTTTTGTCTTCAGCATCTATACACATGTTTTCTTACATAGAGCATTATAAAAGATGTTGCTTCCACTCCTCGTTTGAACACATGTTTATGTCTTCAGTGCCATACACACGTTTTCTAACACAGAGCATTAGAAATGTTGAGCGCTCTCCTTGTTTAAATACATGTGTTTTTATATTCATCGCACGTACACTTGTTACAAAGAGCATTAAGAGAGATGTTGCTCCCTGTTCTTGTATGATCACATATGTTTTTTTTCTTCATCGTCCATACACACACATTCTAACACATAGCATTTAGAGAGATGTTGCTTCCTCTACTTGTTTACACACGTGTTTTTATCTTTAGCGACAATACACACATTTCGTTACACAGAGCATTAGGAAACATGTTAGTTACTATTCTCTCCACTTTGTCAGGCCAGGTCCACTTTGATTGGCCACGGCCACTTTGACTGACCACGCCTACACCAAACCACGCCCACTTTCCCTGTCCACAGCCACCATGAATGACCAAGCACACACAGAACCACGAACACATTTATCGGCCACGCCACGTTTGCATGAATTCACCCACATTTACTGTCAACGGCCACATTGGCCACGGCTAGAACATAGAACGTTTCTTTGACTGACCATACCCACTATGACTGACCACGTCCACACCAAACCATACCCACTTTCCCTGTTCACTTCCATCATATATGACCACGCCCACAGAGACCCAAAAACACTTTTATCTTCCATGCCACGTTTGCCTGAACTCAATGACATTTACTCTCCATGGCCAAGATAGCCACGGCTTGAACATTCCACGTTTCTTTAAGTGAAAACACACACTATGACTCAACACGCCCACACCAAACCACGCCCACTTTACCTGTCTATGGCCACCATGAATCACCACGACCACACAGAACCAAGAACTCCTTTATCGGTCACGCCACGTTGCCTGAATTCACCCACATTTACTGTCCACGGAAATGTTGTCCACGTCCAGAACATGCTACGTTTCTTTGACTAACCTCTCCCACTATGACTGACCACGCCCACACCAAACCACGCCCACTTTTCCTGGCCATGGCCGCCATGAATGAGCACACCCACACAGAACCAAGAACAATTTTATCTGCCACGCCACGTATGCCTGGCCACGCCCACTTTGACTGAACTCACCCACATTTACTGTCCTCGGCCACGTTGGCCACGGCCAGAACATGCCACGTTTCTTTGACTGACCACACCCACTTTGACTAACCACACCCACACCAAACCACGCCTACTTTCCCTGTCCACGGCCACCATGAATGACCACGCCCACACAGAACCAAGAACTCTATTATGGGCCACGCCACATTTTCCTGAACTCACCCACATTTATTGTCCACGGCCACGTTGTCCACAGTCAGAACATGCTACCTTTCTTTGACTGACCACACCCACTATTATTGACCACGCCCACAGCAAACTGCGCCCACTTTTCCTGGCCACGGACACTATGAATACCAGGCCCACACAGAACCAAGAACACTTTTATCGGCCATGCCACCTTTGCCTGGCCTTGGCCACTTTGACTGAATTCACCCACAATTACAGTCCTCGGCCACGTTGGACACAGCCATAACATGGCACGTTTCTTTGACTGACTACACCCACTTTAACTGACCACGCCCACACCAAAACACGCCCACATTCCCTGTCCACGGCCCCCATGAATGACCACGCCCACACAGAAACAAGAACACTTTTATCGGCCATGCCACGTTTGCCTGGCCATGCCCTCTTTGACTGAACTCACCCACATTTACTGTCCAAGGCCAGAACATGGCACGTTTCTTTGATTGACCCTACCCACTTTGACTGACCACGCCCACACAAAACCACGCCCACTTTTCCTGGCCACGGCCACCATGGCTGACCACGCCCTCTCCTGGCTTCATTTGAATACATGTGTTTTTCACTTCAGGGCGAGATCATGTTTCTTTCCACAGAGCATGAATAGAGATGTTGATTTCTCTATCGTTTGAACAGATGTGTTTTTTCTTCAACATCAATAGAAACGTTTTTCTACCCAGTGCCTTAAGGGAGATGGTACTTCCTTTCCTCTTTTTAACACATGTGCTTTTCCTTCAGCGTTAATAAACTGCTTTTCTTACACATATCCTAAAAAGAGGTGTTGCTTCATCTCCTCCTTTGAACACATGTATTTTATTTTCAATGTCAATACACAAGTTTTCTTACAAAGAGCAATCTGCGAGATGTTGCCTCCTCTCCTAGTTTGGACACACTTTTTTTCTGGTCTGTGATCATACACACATTTACTTACAAGGAGCATTAAGAGTGATGTTGCCTTCACTCCTAGTATGCACATGTCTTTTTCTCTTCAGCGACAATACACACGTTTAATTACACAGAGCATGAAGAGAGTTGTTGAGTCCTCCACTCATTTAAACACATGGTTTTTTCTCTTCAGCATAAATACACACGATTTTTTACAGACAGCATTAATTGGTGTTGGTTCCTCTCCTCGTTTGAACACATGTGTTTTTGTCTTCAGCATCTATGCACTTGTTTTCTTACATAGAGCATTCAAAAAGATGTTGCTTCCACTCCTCGTTTGAACACGTGTTTATGTCTTCAGTGCCAATACACACGTTTTCTTACACAGAGCATTAGAAATGTTGAGCCCTCTCCTTGTTTAAATACATGTGTTTTTATATTCATCGCACATACACATGTAATCATACAAAGAGCATTAAGAGAGCTGTTCCTTCCTGTCCTCGTTTGATCACATATGTTTTTTTCTTCATCATCCATACACACACATTCTTACACATAGCATTTAGAGAGATGTTGCTTCCTCTGCTCGTTTACACACGTGTTTTTATCTTCAGCGTGGATACACACATTTTCTTACACAGAGCATTAGGAAGCATGTTAGTTACTATTCTCTCCACTTTGTCGTTCCAGGTCCACTTTGATTGGCCACGGCCACTTTGACGTACCACTCCCACACCAAAACACGCCCACTTTTCCTGGCCATGAGCACCATGAATGTCCACGCCCACACAGAACAAAGAACACTATTACCTGCTTCGCCACGTTTGGCTGGCCACGCCCACTTTGACTGAACTCACCCACATTTACTGTGCACGACCACATTGGCCACTGCCAGAACATGCCATGTTTCTTTTACTGAACACACCCACTTTGACTGACCACGCCCACACCAAACCTTGCCCACTTTCCCTGTCCACGGCCACCATGAATGACCACGCCCACAATAATGAAGAAAAGTTTATCGGGCACGCCACGTTTGACTGGCCACGCCCACATTGACTGAACTCAGCCACATTTACTGTCCACAGCCCTTTTGGCCATGGCCAGAACATGCCATGATTCATTGATTGAGCCAACCCACTTTGACTGACCACGCCCACACCCAACCACGCTGTCTTTTCCTGGTGACGGCCACCATGAATGACCACGTACACACAGAACCAAGAACACTTTTATCGGCCATGCCAATTTTGGCAGGCCATGCCCACTTTGACTGAACTCACCCACCTTTAATGTCCACGGCCACTTTGGCCACGGACAGAATATGCCACGGCCAGAACATGTCACGTTTCTTTGATTGACCTCACCCAGTTTGACCTACCATGCCCACTTTGACTGACCACACCCACAGTAAACCATGCCCAATTTTACTGGCCACCGCCACCATGAATGACCAAGTCCACACAGAACCAAGAACACTTTTATCGGCCACGCCCCATTTGGCTGGCCATGCCCACTTTGACTGACTCACCCACATTTACAGTCCACGGCCACTTTGGCCTTGGCCTGAACATGCTACGTTTCTTTCATTGACCCCACCCACATTGACTGACCACGCCCAAACCAAACCACGTCCACTTTTACTGGCCATGGCCACCATGAATGACCACGCCCACACAGGACCAAGAACCCTTTTATCGGCCACGCCACGTTTGGCTGTCCACGCCCTCTTTGACTGAACTCACCCACATTTACTGTTCACGGCCACTTTGGCCACGGCGAGAACATGCCATGTTTCTTTGATTGACCCCTCCCAATTTGACTGACCACGCCCACACCAAAACACACCCACTTTTCCTGGCCACGGCCACCATAAAAAACCACACCCTCAGAGAACCAAAAACACTTTTATCGGCCATGCCCCATTTGGATGGCCATGCCCACTTTGACTGAACTCACCCACATTTACTGTCCACGGCCAGAATATGCCACGTTTCATTCATTGATGCCACCCACTTTGACTGACCATGCCCACACCAAACCATGCCCACTTTTACTGGCTACCACCACCATTAATGACAGAATCAAGAACACTTTTATTGGCAATGCCACGTTTAGCTGCCAATGCCCACTAGGACTGAACTCACCAACATTTACAGTCCACGGCCACTTTGGCCACGGCCAGAACATGCCACGATTCTTTGATTGACCCCACACACTTGACTGACCATGCGGACACCAAACCACTCCCACTTTTAGTGGCCAAGACCACCATGAATGACCATGCCCACACAGAACCAAGAACATTTTTATCGGCCACACCACGTTTGGCTGGCCACGCCCACTTTGACTGAACTCACCCACATTTACTGTCCATGGCTAAAACATGCCAAGTTTCTTTCATTGACCCCACCCACTTTGACTGACCACGTCCACACCAAACCATGCCCACTTTAACTGGCCACGGGCACCATGGCTGACCACGCCCTCTCCTGGCTTCATTTTAATACATGTGTTTTTCACTCAGCGGGAGAACATATGTTTCCTTCCACAGAGCATTAATAGAGATGTTGCTTTCCCTATCGTTTGAACAGATGTGTTTTTTTTCAACATCAATAGAAACGTTTTCCTACCAGAGCCTTAAGGGAGATGGTACTTCCTTTCCTCTTTTTAACACATGTGCTTTTCCCTTCAGCGTTAATACACAACTTTTCTTACACAGATACTAAAAAGAGGTGTTGCTTCATCTACTCGTTTGAACACATGCATTTTATTTTCAATGTCAATACACATGTTTTCTTACAAAGAGCAATCAGAGAGATGTTGCCTCCTCTCCTCGTATGAACACACTTTTTTTCTGGTCTGTGATCATACACACATTTACTTACACAGAGCATTAAGAGTGATGTTGCCTCCACTCCTAGTTTGCACATGTCTTTTTCTCTTCAGCGTCAATACACACATTTAATTACACAGAGCATGAAGAGAGTTGTTGAGTCCTCCACTCGTTTAAACACATGTGTTTTTCTCTTCAGCGTAAATACACACGATTTCTTACACAGAGCATTAAGAGGTGTTGTTTCCTCTCCTCGTTTGAACACATGTGTTTTTTTCTTCAGCATCTATACACATGTTTTCTAACATAGACAATCAAAAAAGATGTTCCTTCTGCTCCTCGTTTGAACACGTGTTTATGACTTCAGTGCCAATACACACGTTTTCTTACACAGAGCATTAGAAATGTTGAGCCCTCTCCTTGTTTAAATACATGTGTTTTTATATACATCGCACGTACACATGTATTCTTACAAAGAGCATTAAGAGAGATGTTGCTTCCTGTTCTCGTTTGATCACATATGTTTTTTTCTTCATCGTCCATACACACACATTCTTACACATAGCATTTAGAGAGATGTTGCTTCCTCTACTTGTTTACACACGTGTTTTTATCTTCAGCGTCGATACACACATTTTCTTACACAGAGCATTAGGAAACATGTTAGTTACTATTCTCTCCACTTTGATGGGCCAGGTCCACTTTGATTGGCCATGGCCACTTTGACTAACCACGCCCACACCAAGCCACTCTTACTTTGACTGAATGAGGTCACTTTGACTGGCCACGAACACGTTGAATGAGCACGTCAACAACATGCCACGCACACTTTTACAGTCCAGAGCGAATTTCAATGAGCAAGCCAACACAAAACCATGCACACTTTCACTGTCCAGGGCAGATTTCAATGACCACGCCCACACAGAACCATGAACACTTTTCCTGGCCACGGAAACTTTGACTCGTCACGTCCACTTTGACCATTGCCAGAATGTGCCATGCTTTCTTTGATTAACCCCACCCACGTAGACTGACCACGGCCACACCAAACCATGCCCACGTTTCCTGGCCACGGCCACCATGAATGACCACGTCCACACAGAACCAAGAACACTTTTATCGGCCACGCCACATTTGGCTGGCCATGCCCACTTTGACTGATCTCACCCACATTTAATTTCCACGGCCACTTTGTCCACGGCCTGAACATGCCACATTTCTTTGATTGACCCCACCCATTTGAAGGACCATGCCCACACCCAACCACACCCACTTTTCCTGGCCACGGCAACCATGAATGACCATGCCCACACAGAACCAAGAACACTTTTATCGGCAACGCCACGTTTTTACTTTCCACGGCCACTTTGGTCATGGCCTGAACATGCCACGATTCTTTGATTGACTCCAAACACTTGACTGACCATGCCCACACCAAAGCACGCCCACTTTTACTTTCCATGACCACCATGAATGACCACGCCCACACTGAACCAAGAACAATTTTATCGGCCATGCCACGTTTTGCTGGCCACGCCCACTTTGACTGAACTCACCCACATTTACTGTCCACGGCCACTTTAGCCACGGCCAGAATATTCCACGGCAAGAACATGCCACATTTCTTTGAATGACCCTACCCTCTTTGACTGACCACGCCCACTTTGACTGACCACGCTCACACCAAACCACGCCAACTTTTCCTGGCCATGGCCACCATTAATGACCACGCCCACAAAGAACCAATAACACTTTTATCGGCCATGCCACGTTTGGCTGGCCGCGCCCACTTTGACTGAACTCACCCACATTTACTGTCCACGGCCACTTTGGCCACGGCCAGAACATGCCACGTTTCTTTGATTGACCCTACCCACTTAGACTGACCACGCCCAATTTTACTGAACTCACCAACATTTACTGTCCACGGCCACTTTAGCCACGGCCAGAATATTCCACGGCAAGAACATGCCACGTTTCTTTGAATGACCCTACCCTCTTTGACTGACCACGCCCACTTTGACTGACCACGCTCACACCAAACCACGCCAACTTTTCCTGACCATGGCCACCATGAATGACCATGCCCACAAAGAACCAATAACACTTTTATCGGCCACGCCACGTTTGGCTGGCCACGCCCACTTTGACTGAACTCACTCACATTTACTTTCCACGGCCACTTTGGCCACAGCCAGAACATGCCACGTTTCTTTGATTGACCCTACCCACTTAGACTGACCACGCCCAATTTTACTGAACTCTCCAACATTTACTGTCCACGGCCACTTTGGCCACGGACAGAATATGCTACGTTTCTTTGATTGACCCCACTCAGTTTGACTGACCAAGCCCATTTTGACTGACCATGCCCACATCAAACCACGCACACTTTTACTGGCCTCAGCCATTATGAATGAACACGTCCACACAGAACCAAGAACACTTTTATCGGCCACGCCACGATTGCCTGGCCATGCCCACTTTTACAGAACTCACCCACATTTACTGTCCAAGGCCATTTTGACCAGTGCCAGAACATGCCAAGTTTCTTTGATTGACCACACCCATTTTGACTTACCACGCCCACACTAAACCACGTTCACTTTTACTGACCACGGCCACCATAAATGACCACGCCCACACAGAACCAAGAACACTTTTATCAGCCACGCCACATTTGGCTGGCCACGACCACTTTGAATGAACTCACCCACATTTAATGTCCACGACCACTTTGGCCACGACCAGAACATGGCACAGCCAGAACATGCCATGTTTCTTTGATTGACCCCTCCACTTGACTGACCACGCCCACACCAAACCACACCCACTTTTACTAGACACGGCCACCATGAATGACCATGCCCACACAGAAAAAAGAACACTTTTATCGGCCACGCCACATTTGGCTGGCCACGCCCTCGCCAGGCTTCATTTGAATACATGTGTTTTTCACTTAAGCGGGAGAACATATGTTTCCTTCCACAGAGCATTAATTGAGATGTTGCTTTCTCTATCGTTTTTACAGATGTGTTTTTTCTTCAACATCAGTAGAAACCTTTTCCTACCCAGAGCCTTAAGGGAGATGGTGCATCCTTTCCTCTTTTTAACACATGTGCTTTTCCCTTCAGTGTTAATACACAAGTTTTCTTACTCATATCCTAAAAGAGGTGTTGCTTCATTTCCTCATTTGAACACATGTATTTTATTTTCAATATCAATACACATGTTTTCTTACAAAGAGCAATCAGAGAGATGTTGCCTCCTCTCCTTGTTTGAACACACTTTTTTTCTGGTCTGTGATCATACACACATTTACTTACAAAGAGCATTAAGAGTGATGTTGCCTCCACTCCTAGTTTGCACACGTCTTTTTCTCTTCAGCGTCAATACACACGTTTAATTACACAGAGCATGAAGAGAGTTGTTGAGTCCTCCACTCGTTTAAACACATGCGTTTTTCTCTTCAGCGTAAATACACACGATTTCTTACACAGAGCATTAAGAGGTGTTGGTTCCTCTCCTCGTTTGAACACATGTGTTTTTGTCTTCAGCATCTATACACATGTTTTCTTACATAGAGCATTAAAAAATGTTGCTTCCACTCCTCGTTTGAACACGTGTTTATGTCTTCAGTGCCAATACACACATTTTTTTACACAGAGAATTAGAAATGTTGAGCCCTCTCCTTGTTTAAATACATGTGTTTTTATATACATCACACGTACACATGTATTCTTACAAAGAGCATTAAGAGACATGTTGCTTCCTGTCCTCGTTTGATCACGTATGTTTTTTTCTTCATCGTCCATACACACACATTCTTACACATAGCATTTAGAGTTATGTTACTTCCTCTACTTGTTTACACACTTGTTTTTATCTTCAGCCTCGATAAACACATTTTCTTACACAGAGTATTAGGAAACATGTTAGTTACTATTCTCCCCACTTTGTCGGGCCAGGTCCACTTTGATTGGCCACGGCCACTTTGACTTACAACGCCCACAGCAAGCCACTCTCACTTTGACTGAATGAGGCCACTTTGACTGGCCACAAACACGTTGAATGAGCACGTTGACAACATGACACGCACACTTTTACTGTCCACGGCGACTTTCATTGAGCACGCCTACACAAAACCACGCACACTTTCACTGTCCAGGGCAGATTTCAATGACCACGCCCACACAGAACCATGAACACTATTCCTGGCCACGGACACTTAGACTCGCCACGCTCACTTTGACCAATGCCAAAATGTGCCACGCTTTCTTTGATTAACCACACACACTTAGACCGACCATGCCCACACCAAACCACACCCACTTTTCCTGTCCATGGCCACTCGGAATGACCACGCCCACACAGAACCAAGAACACTTTTATCGGCCACGCAACTTTTGGCTGGCCATGACAACTTTGACTGACTCACCCACATTTACTGTCCACGGCCAATATGGCCACAGCCAGAACATGCCATGTTTCTTTGATTGACCCCACCCACTTAGACTGACCACGCCCAATTTGACTGAACTCACAAACATTTACTGTCCACGGCCACTTTGGCCATGGACAGAACATGCTACGTTTCTTTGATTGACCCCACCCAGTTTGACTGACCAAGCCCACTTTGACTGACCACGCCCACATCAAACCATGCCCACTTTTACTGGCCTCAGCCACCATGAATGATCACGACCACAAAGAACCAAGAACATTTTATCGACCATGCCACGTTTGGCTGGCCACGCCCACTTTGACTGAACTCACCCACATTTACTGTCCACGGCCACTTTAGCCACAGCCAGAACATGCCATGATTCTTTGCTTGACCCAACCCACTTTCACTGACCTCGCCCACAGCCAATGACGCCCACTTTTCCTGGCGACGGCTACCATGAATGACCATGCCCACACAGAACCAAGAACACTTTTATGGGCCACGCCACGTTTGACTGCCCATGCCCTCTTTAACTGAACTCACCCACATTTACTGTCCATTGCCACTTTGGCCACGGCCAGAAATTGCCACGTATCCTTGATTGACCCCTCCCACT
Source organism: Sigmodon hispidus (assembly GCA_004025045.1). Lineage (NCBI taxonomy): Eukaryota > Metazoa > Chordata > Mammalia > Rodentia > Cricetidae > Sigmodon > Sigmodon hispidus. The sequence goes on from PVIH01010294.1 coordinate 47,430, forward strand.
TTCACTGACCACGCCCACACCAAACCACGCCCACTTTTCCTGGCCACGGCCACCATTAATGACCACGCCCACACAGAACCAAGAACACTTATATCAGCCACGACACGTTTGACTGGCAACGGCCACTTTGACTGAACTCACCCACATTTACTGCCCACGGCCACTATGGCCACGGCCAGAGCATGCGACGATTCTTTGATTGACCCCAGCAACTTTGACTGACCACACCCACACTCAACCATACCCACTTTTCCTAGCGACGGCCACCATGAATGACCTTGTCCACACAGAACCAAGAACACTTTTATCAGCCACGCAACGTTTCGCTGGCCACACCCACTTTGACTGAACTCACCCACATTTACTGTCCACGGATACTTTGGCCACGGCCAGTATATGCCACGTTTCTTTGATTGACCCCAACCATTTTCACTGACCACACCCACACCAAACCATGCCCACTTTCACTGGTCACGGCCACCATGGCTGACCACGCCCTCTCCTGGCTTCATTTGAATACATGTGTTTTTCACTTCAGCGGGAGAACATATGTTTCCTTCCACAGAGCATTAATAGAGATGTTGCTTTCTCTATCGTTTGAACAGATGTGTTTTTTCTTCAACATCAATAGAAACGTTTTCCTACCCAGAGCCTTAAGGGAAATGGTGCTTCCTTTACTCTTTTTAACACACGTGCTTTTCCCTTCAGCGTTAATACACTACTTTTCTTACACAGATCCTAAAAAGAGGTGTTGCTTCATCTCCTCGTTTGAAAACATGCATTTTATTTTCAATGTCAATACACATGTTTTCTTACAAACAGCAATCAGAGAGATGTTGCCTCCTCTCCTCGTTTGAACACACTTTTTTTCTGGTCTCTGATCATACACACATTTACTTACAAAGAGCATTAAGAGTGATGTTGCCTCCACTCCTAGTTTGCACACGTCTTTTTCTCTTCAGCGTCGATACACATGTTTAATTACACAGAGCATGAAGAGAGTTGTTGAGTGCTCCATTCGCTTAAACACATGTGTTTTTTTCTTCAGCGTAAATACACACGATTTCTTACACAGAGCTTTAAGAGGTGTTGGTTTCTCTCCTCGTTTGAACACACGTGTTTTTGTCTTCAGCATCTATACACATGTTGTCTTACATAGAGCATTAAAAAAATGTTGCTTCCACTCCTCGTTTGAACACGTGTTCATGTCTTCAGTGCCAATACACATGTTTTCTTACACAGAGCCTTGGAAATGTTGAGCCCTCTCCTTGTTTAAATACATGTGATTTTATATTCATCGCACGTACACATGTATTCTTAAAAAGAGCATTAAGAGAGATGTTGCTTCTTGTCCTCATTTGATCACATATGCTTTTTTCTTCATCATCCATACACACACATTCTTAAACAATGCATTTAGAGATGTTGCTTCCTCTAATTGTTTACACACATGTTTTTATCTTCAACATCGATACACACATTTTCTTACACAGAGCATTTGGAAACATGTTAGTTACTCTTCTCTCCACTTTGTCGGTTCAGGTCCACTTTGATTGGCCATGGCCACTTTGACTTACCACGCCACACCGAGCCACTCTTACTTTGACTGAATGAGGCCACTTTGACTGGCCACGAACACGTTGAATGAGCATGTCGACAATATGCCACGTACACTTTTACTGTCCAAAGCGACTTTAAATGAGCATGCCCACACAAAACAATGCACACTTTCACTGTCCAGGGCAGATTTCAATAACCACGCCCACACAGAACCATGGACACTTTTCCTGGCCACGGCAACTTTGACTCGCCACGCCCACTTTGACCATTGCCACAATGTGCCACGCTTTATTTGATTAACCCCACCCACTTAGACTGACCACGCCCAAACCAAACCATGCCCACTTTTACTGGCCATGGCCACCATGAATGACCATGCACACACAGATCCAAGAACACTTTAATCGGCCAGGCCACGTTTGGCTGGCCACGCCCACTTTGACTGAACCTACACACATTTACTGTCCAAGGCCACTTGGCCAAGGCCAGAACATGCCACGTTTCTTTGATTGACCACACCCATTTTGACTGAACATGCCCACACCAAACCACCCCCATTTTTACTGGCTATGGCCACCATGAATGACCACGCACACACAGAACGAAGAACATTTTTATCGGCCACGCCACGTTTGGCTGGCCACGCCCACTTTCACTAAACTCACCCACATTTGCTGTCCACGCCCACTTTGGCCACGGCCAAAACATGCCACGGCCAGAACATTCCATGTTTCTTTTATTGACACCACCCCTTTGACCTACCACGCCCGCTATGAATGACCATGCCCACACCAAACCATGCCCACTTTTACTGGCCATGGCCACCATGAAGGACCATGTCCACACAAAACCAAGAACACTTTAATCGGCCAGGCCACATTTGGCTGGCTATGCCCACTAGGACTGAACTCACCCACATTTACTGTCCACGGCCAGAACATGCCACATTTGTTTGATTGATACCACCCACGTGACTGACCATGCCCACACCAAACCACGCCCACTTTTACTGGCGACGGACACCATTAATGACCACGCCCAAGGAGAACCTAGAACACATTCATCGGCCACACCACGTTTCGCAGGCCAGGCCCACTTTGACTGAACTCACCCACATTTACTGTCTACGGCCACTTTGCCTGACCACACTCACTTTTCCTGGCCACGGCCACCATGGCTGTCCACGCCCTCTCCTGGCTTCACTTGAATACATGTGTTTTTCACTTCAGCGGGAGAACATATGTTTCCTTCCACAGAGCATTAATAGAGATGTTGTTTTCTCTATCGTTTGAACAGAAGTGTTTTTTCTTCAACATCAATAGAAACGTTTTCCTACCCAGAGCCTTAAGGGAGATGTTGCTTCCTTTCCTCTATTTAAAACATGTGTTTTTCCCTTCAGCGTTAATACACAACTTTTCTTACACAGATCCTAAAAAGAGGTGTTGCTTCATCTCTTCGTTTGAACACTTGTATTTTATTTTCAATGTCAATTCACATGTTTTCTTACAAAGATCAATCAGAGAGATGTTGCCTCTTCTCCTCGTTTGAACACACTTTTTTTCTGGTCTGTGATCATACACACATTTACTTACAAAGAGCATTAAGAGTGATGTTGCCTCCACTCCTAGTTTGCACACGTCTTTTTCTCTTCAGCGTCGATACACACACTTAATTACACAGAGCATGAAGAGAGTTGTTGAGTCCTCCACTCGTTTAAACACATGTGTTTTTCTCTTCAGTGTAAATACACATGATTTCTTACACAGAGCATTAAGAGATGTTGTTTCCTCTCCTCGTTTGAACACATGTGATTTTGTCTTCAGCATCTATACACATGTTTTCTTACATAGAGCATTACAAAAGATGTTGCTTCCACTCCTCGTTTGAACACATGTTTATGTGTTCAGTGCCAATAAACACGTTTTCTTACAAACAGCATTAGAAATGTTGAGCCCTCTCCTTGTTTAAATACATGTGTTTTTATAATCATCGCACGAACACATGTATTCATACAAAGAGCATTAAGAGAGATGTTGCTTGCTGTCCTCGTTTGATCACATATGTTTTTTTTTTCATCGTCCATACACACACATTCTTACACATAGCATTTAGAGAGATGTTGCTTCCTCTACTTGTTTACACACGTGTTTTTATCTTCAGTGTTGATACACACATTTTCTTACACAGAGCATTAGGAAACATGTTAGTTACTATTCTCTCCACTTTGTCAGGCCAGGTCCACTTTGGTTGATCACGGCCACTTTGACTTACCACGCCCACACCAAACCACTCTTACTTTGACTGAATGAGGCCACTTTGACTGGCCAAGAACACGTTGAATGAGCACGTCGACAACATGCCACACACACTTTTACTGTCCACCGCGACTCTCAATGAGCATGCCCACACAAAACAACGCACACTTTCACTGTCCTGGGCAGATTTCAATGACCACGCCCACACAGAACCATGAACACTTTTCCTGGCCACGCCAAATTTGACTCGCCACGCCCACTTTGGCCATTGCCACAATGGGCCACGCTTTCTATGATAAACCACACCCACTTAAACTGACCACGCCCAGACCAAACCACGCCCACTTTTCCTGGCCACGGCCACCATGAATGACCATGCCCACACAGCACCGAGAACACTTTTATCGGCCACGCCATGTTTGGCTGGCCACGCCCACTTTGACTGAACTCACCCACATTTACTTACCAAAACCACTTTGGCCACGGCCAGAACATACCACGTTTCTTTTATTGACCCCACCCACTTTGATTGACCACGCCCTCACACACCACGCCCAGTTTTACAGGCCACGGCCACCATGAATGACCACGCCCACACAGAACCAAGAACACTTATATTGGCCATGACACGTTTGGCTGGGCACGCCCACTTAGACTGAACTCACCCATATTTACTGTCCACGGCCACTTTGGCAATGGCCAGAACATGCCACGGGCAGAACATGCCACGTTTCTTTGATAGATCCCACCCATTTTGACTGATCATGCCCACACAAAACCACGCCCACTTTTCCTGGCCAAGGCCACCATGAATAACCACGCCCCCACAGAACCAAGAACACTTTTACCGGTTAAGCCACGTTTGGCTGGCCACACCCACTTTGACTGAACTCACCCACATTTACTCTCCACGGCCACTTTGGCCACGGCCAGAACATGCCACATTTCTTTGATTGAAACCACCCATTTTTACTGACCACGCCCACACCAAACCACGCCCATTTTTACTGGCCACGGCCAACATGAATGACCACACTCACACAGAACCCAGAACACTTTTATCGTCCACACCACATTAGGCTGGCCACGCCCAATTTGATTGAACTCACCCACATTTACTGTCCTCGGCCACTTTGGCCATGGCCAGAACATGACACGTTTCAATGATTGACCCCACCCACTTTGCCTGACCACGCCCACACCGAACCACACACACATTTCTTGGCAACGGCCACCATGAATGACCACGCCCACACAGAACCAAGAATACTTTTATCGGCCACGACACGTTTGGCTGGCCATGCCCACTTTGACTGAACTCACCCACATTTACTGTCCACGGCCACTTTGGCAATGGCCTGAACTTGCCACGTTTCTTTCTTTGACCCCACCCACTTTGACTGACCACGCCCACACCAATCCATGCCTACTTTTCCTGGCCACGACCACCATGAACGACCACGCCCACACAGAACCCAGAACACTTTTATCGGACCTGCCCTGTTAGGCTGGCCACGCCCACTTTGACAGAACTCACCCACATTTACTGTCCTCACACACTTTGGCCAAGGCCAGACCATTCCTTGGCCGGAACATGCCACGTTTCTTTGATTGACCCCACCCACTTTGACTGACCAAAGCCACTTTGCCAGACCATGCCCACACCAATCCACGTGCACTTTTACGTGCAACCACCACCATGAATGACCACGCCCACACAGAACCAAGAATAATTTATCTATCATGCCACGTTTATCTGGCCACGCCCACTTTAACTGAACTCACCCACATTTACTGTCCATGGCCACTTTGGCCACGGCCAGAACATGCCATGATTCTTTGCTTGACCCAACGCAATTTTTCTGACCACGCCCACAGCCAACGACGCCCACTTTTCCTGGCGACGGCCACCATGAATGACCATACCCACACAGAACCAAGAACACTTTTATGGGCCATGCCACGTTTGGCTGCCCATGCCCACCTTAACTGAACTCACCCACATTTACTGTCCACGGCCACTTTGGCCACAGCCAGAACATGCCACGTTTCTTTGATTGAAACCACCCACTTTGACTGACCACGCCCACACCCAACTACACCAACTTTTCCTGGCGACTGACACCATGAATGACCACGCCCACACAGAACCAAGAACAATTTTACCGGACATGCCACGTTTGGCTGGCCACTTCCATTTTGACTGAACTCACCCACATTTACTTTCCACGGCCACTTTGGCCTCGGCTAGATCATGCCACGTATCTTTGATTGACCCCACCCACTTTGACTGACCATTCCACCTTTGACTGACCACACCCACATCAAACCACGCCTACTTTTCCTGGCCATGGCCACCATGAATGACCACGCCACGTTTCGCTGGCCACGCCCACTTTGACTGTACTCACCCACATTTACTGTCCACGGCCACTTTGACCACGGCCAGAACATGCCATGTTTCTTTGATTGACCCCACCCAATTGACTGACCACGCCCACACAAAACCACGCCCACTTTTCCTGGCCGCGGCCACCATGAATGACCACGCCCACACAGAACCAAGAACACTTTCATCGGCCACACCACGTTTTGCTGGCCACGCCAACTTTGACTGTACTCACCCACATTTACTGTCCACGGCCACTTTGACCATGGCCAGAACATGCCACGTTTCTTTGATTGACCCAACAAACTTTGTCTGACCACGCCCACACCAAACCATGCCCACTTTTACTGGCCACGGAAACCTTGAATGACCACGCCCACACAGAACCATGAACACTTTTATCGGCTACGACACATTTGACTGGCCATCCCCTCATTTACAAATCTTGAAAGCTTTGACCACGGCCAATATGACCACAGCCACAACAAGTCACGTTTCTTTGATTGACCTCACCTACTTTGACTTACCACGCCCACACCAACTGGCCACGAACACGTTGAATGAGCACGTCGACAACATGCCACGCAAACTTTTACTGTCCACGGTGACTTTCAATGAGCACGCCCACATAAAACCACGCACACTTTCACTGTCCATGGCAGATTTCAATGACCACGCCCACACAGAACCATGAACACTTTTCCTGGCCACGCCCACTTTGACTGAACTCACCCACATTTACTTGTCCACGACCACTTTCACCATGGCCAGAACATGCCACTTTTCTTTGATTGACTCCACTCACCTCGACTGACCATCCCACACCAAACCACGCCCACTTTTACTGACTAAAGCCACCATGGCTGACCACGCCCTCTCCTGGCTTCATTTGAATACATGTGTTTTTCACTTCAGCGGGAGAACATATGTTTCCTTCCACAGAGCATTAATAAAGATGTTGCTTTCTCTATCGTTTGAACAGATGTGTTTTATCTTCAACATCAATTTAAACGTTTTCCTACCCAGAGCCTTAAGGGAGATGGTGCTTCCTTTCCTCTTTTTAACACATGTGCTTTTCCCTTCAGCGTTAATACACAACTTTTCTTACACAGATCCTAAAAAGAGGTGTTGCTTCATCTCCTCCTTTGAACACTTGTATTTTATTTTCAATGTCAATACACATGTTTTCTTACAAAGAGAAATCAGATAGATGTTGCCTCCTCTCCTCGTTTGAACACACTTTTTTCTGGTCTGTGATCATACACACATTTACTTACAAAGAGCATTAAGAGTGATGTTGCCTCCACTCCTAGTTTGCACACGTTTTTTTCTCTTCAGCGTCAATACACACTTTAATTACACAGAGCATGAAGAGAGTTGTTGAGTCCTCCATCGTTTAAACACATGTGTTTTTCTCTTCAGCGTAAATACACACGATTTCTTATACAGAGCATTAAGAGGTGTTGGTTCCTCTCCGCGTTTGAACACAAGTGTTTTTATCTTCAGCATCTATACACATTTTCTTACATAGAGCATTAAAAAAGATGTTGCTTCCACTCCTCGTTTGAACACGTGTTTATGTCTTAAGTGCAAATACACATATTTTCTTACACGGAGCATTAGAAATGTTGAGCCCTCTTCTTGTTTAAATACATGTGCTTTTATATTCATCGCACGTACACGTGTATTCATACAAAGAGCATTAAGAGAGATGTTGCTTCCTGTCCTCGTTTGATCACATATGTTTTTTTGTTCATCGTCCATTTACACACATTCTTACACATAGCATTTAGAGAGATGCTGCTTCCTCTACTTTTTTACACACGTGTTTTTATCTTCTGCGTCGATACACACATTTTCTTACACAGAGCATTAGGAAACATGTTAGTTACTATTCTCCCCACTTTGTCCGGTCAGATCCACTTTGATTGGCCATGGCCACTTTTACTTACCACGCCCACACCAAGAAACTCTTACTTTGACTGAATAAGGCCACTTTGACTGGCCACGAACACGTTGAATGAGCATGTCGACAACATGCCACGCACACTTTTACTGTCCAAAGAAACTTTCAATGAGCATGCCCACACAAAACCATGCACACTTTCACTGTCCAGCGCAGATTTCAATGACCACGCCCACACAGAAACATGAGCACTTTTCCTGGCGACGGCAACTTTGACTCGCTACTCCCACTTTGACCATTGCCACAGTGTGCAACGCTTTCTTTGATTAACCCCACCCAGTTAGACTGACCACGCCCACACCAAACCACGCCCACTTTTCCTGGCCATGGCCACAATGAATGACCACGCCCACACAGAACCAAGAACACTTTTATCAGTCACTTCACGTTTTGCTGGCCATGCCCACTTTCCCTGAACTCACCCACATTTACTGTCCATGCCCACTTTGATCACGGCCAGAACATGCCAAGGCCAGAACATGCCACACTTCTTTGATTGACCAAACCCACTTTGACCTACCACGCCCACTTTGACTGACCACGCCCACACCAAACCATGCCCACTTTTACTGGCCACAGACACCATGAATGACCACATCCACACAGAACAAAGAACACTTTTTTCAGCCACGCCACGTTTTCTGGCCACGCCCACTAGGACTGTACTCACCCACATTTACTGTCCACGGCCACTTTGGCCATGGCAAGAACATGCCACAATTCTTTGATTGACCTCACCCACTTGACAGACATTGCCCACACCAAACAACGCCCACTTTACTGGCCACGGGCACCATGAATGACCATGCCACACAGAACCAAGACCAGTTTTATCGGCCACGCCACGTTTGACTGGCCACGCCCTCGTTTACAGATCTTGCAAGCTTAGACCACGGCCACTATGACCACAGCCACAACATGCCACGTTTCTTTGTTTGACGACACACACTTTGACTGACCACGCCCACTTCCAACCATGCACACTTTTCCTGGCCACTGCCACCGTGAATGACCACGCCCACACAAAACGAAAAACACTTTTATCGGCCACGCCACGTTTGGCTGGCCACACCCACTTTCACTGAACCAACCCACATTTCCTGTCCACGGCCACTTTGGCCACGGCCAAAACATGCCATGGTCTTTGATTGACCCCACCCACTTTGACTGACCATCCCACACCAAACCATGCCCACTTTTACTGGCCACGGTCACCATGAATGACCACGCCCACACAGAACCAAGAACACTTTTATCGGCCTCGCCACGTTTGCCTGGCCATGCCCACTTTGACTGAACTCAATCACATTTACTGTCCACGGCCACGTTGGCCACGTCCAGAACATGCCACATTTCTTTGACTAACCACACCCTCTATGACTGACCACGACCACACCAAACCACGCCCACGTTCCCTGTCCACAGCCACCATGAAAGACCACGCCTACACAGAACATAGAACAATTTTATCGGCCACACCACGTTTGCCTGAATTCACCCACATTTACTGTCCACGGCCACGTTGTCCACGGCCAGAACATGCCATGTTTCTTTGACTGACCACATCCACTTTGACTGACCACGCCCACACCAAACCACGCCCACTTTCCCTGTCCACGGACACCATGAATGACTACGCCCACACAGAACCAAGAACACTTTCATCGGCCACGCCACGTTTGCGTGACCTCACCCACATTTACTGTTCACTTCCACTTTGGCCACGGCCAGAACAAGCCACATTTCTTTGACTGACCACACCCACTATGACTGACCAAGCCAACACCAAACCAAGAACACTTTTTTGGCCACGCCACATTTGCCAGGCCACGCCCACTTTTACTGAACTCGCCCACATTTACTGTCCACGGCCACGTTGGCCACGGCCAGAAAATGCCACGTTACTTTGACTGACCTCACCCACTTTGACTGACCTCAACCACACCAAAAAATGCCCACTTTCCCTGTCCACGGCCACCATGAATGACCACGCCCATGCAGAACCAAGAACACTTTTATCGGCCAAGCCATGTTTGGCTGGCCACTCCCACTTTGACTGAACTCACCCACATTAACTGTCCACTGCCTTTTTGGCCACAGCCAGAACATGCCACGTGTCTTTGACTTACCCCACTCTCTATGACTGACCACGCCCACACCAAACCATGCCCACTTTTCCTGGCCACGGCCACCATGGCTGACCACGTCCTCTCCTGGCTTCATTTGAATACATGTGTTTTTCACTTCAGGGCGAGATCATGTTTCTTTCCACAGAGCATTAATAGAGATGTTGATTTCTCTATCGTTTGAACAGATGTGTTTTTTCTTCAACATCAATAGAAATGTTTTCCTACCAGAGCCTTAAGGGAGATGGTGCTTCCTCTCCTCTTTTTAACACATGTGATTTTTCCTTTAGCGGTAATACACAACTTTTCTTACACAAATCCTAAAAAGTGGTGTTGCTTCATCTCCTCGTTTGAACACATGCATTTTATTTTCAATATAAAAATACAAATGTTTTCTTACAAAGAGCAATCAGCGAGATGTTGCCTCCTCTCCTCGTTTGAACACACTTATTTTCTGGTCTGTGTTCATATTCACATTTACTTACAAAGAGCACTAAGAGTTATGTTTCCTCCACTCCTAGTTTGCACACATCTTTTTCTCTTCAGCGTCGATACACACGTTTATTTTCACAGAGCATGAAGGGAGATGTTGAGTCCTCCTCTCGTTTAAACACATATGTTTTTCTCTTCAGTGTAAATACACACGATTTCTTACACAGAGCATTAAGAGGTATTGGTTCCGCTCCTCGTTTGAACACATGTGTTTTTTTCTTCATCATCTATACACATGTTTTCTTACATAGAGCATTAAAAAAGATGTTGCTTCCACTCCTTGTTTAAACTCATGTTTATGTCTTTAGTGCCAATACACACGTTTTCTTACACAGAGCATTAGAAATGTTGAGCACTCTCCTTGTTTAAATACATGTGTTTTTATATTCATCGCACGTACACATGTATTCTTACAAAGAGCATTAAGAGAGATGTTGCTTCCTGTCCTCGTTTGATCACATAAGATTTTTCTTCATCATCCATACACACACATTCTTACACATAGCATGTAGAGAGATGTTGCTTCCTCTACTTGTTTACACACGTATTTTTAACTTCAGCGTCGATACACACATTTCCTTACACAGAGCATTATGAAACATGTTAGTTACTATTCTCTCCACTTTTTCAGGACAGGTCCACTTTGATTGGCCACAGCAACTTTGACTTATCACGCCCACACCAAGCCACTCTTACTTTGACTGAATGAGGCCACTTTGACTGGCCACAAACACGTTGAATGAGCACATTGAGAACATGACATACACAGTTTTACTGTCCAAAGCGACTTTCAATGAGCACGCCCACACAAAGCCACGCACACTTTCACTGTCCAGGGCAGATTTCCATGACCACGCCCACACAGAAACATGAACAATTTTCCTGGCCACAGAAACTTTGACTCGCCACGCCTACATTGACCATTGCCACAGTGTGCCACGCTTTCTTTGATTAACCCCACCAATGTAGACTGACCACGCCCACTCCAAACCACGCCCACTTTAACTGGCCACGGACTCCAAGAATGACCACGCCCACACAGAACCAAGAACACTTTTATCAGCCACGCCACATTTGGCTGACCTCGCCCACTTTGACTGAACTCACCCACATTTACTGTCCACGCCCACTTTGACCAATGCAAGAACATGCCACAGCCAGATCATGCCACGTTTCTTTGATTGACCCCACCCACTTTGACCAACCATGCCCATTTTGACTGACCACGCCCACACCAAACCATGCCAACTTTCACTTGCCACGGCCACCATGAATGACCACGTCCACCCAGAACCAAGAACACATTTATCAGCCACACCAAATTTGGCTGGCCACGCCCACTTTGACTGAACTCACCCACATTTACTATCATGGCCACTTTGGGCACGGCCAGAACATGCCACGTTTCTTTTATTGACCACACCCAATTTGACTGACCTCGCCTACACCCAACCACACCCACTTTTCCTAGCGACGGCCAACGTGAATGACCACGCCCATGCAAAACCAAGAACACTTTTATCGGCCAAGCCACGTTTGGCTGGCCACTCCCACTTTGACTGAACTCACCCACATTAACTGTCCACGGCCTTTTTGGCCACGGCCAGAACATGCCATCTTTCTTTGATTGACCCCACCCACTTAGACTGACCACTACCACACCAAACCATGCCCACTTTACCTGGCCACGGCCACCATGGCTGACCATGTCCTCTCCTGGCTTCATTTGAGTACATGTGTTTTTCACTTCAGGGCGAGATCATGTTTCTTTCCACAGAGCATTAATAGAGATGTTGATTTCTCTATCGTTTGAACAGTTGTGTTTTTTCTTCAACATCAATAGAAACGTTTTCCTACCCAGTGCCTTATGGGAGATGGTGCTTCCTTTCCTCTTTTTAACACATGTGCTTTTCCCTTCAGCGTTAATACACTACTTTTCCTACACATATCCTATAAAGAGATGTTGCTTCATCTCCTCGTTTGAACACATGTATTTTATTTTCAATGTCAATACACATGTTTTCTTACAAAGAGCAATCAGCGAGACGTTGCCTCCCCTCCTAGTTTGAACACACTTTTTTTCTGTTCTGCGATCATACACACATTTACTTACAAGGAGCATTAAGGGTGATGTTGCCTTCACTCCTAGTATGCACACATCTTTTTATCTAACGTTAATACACACGTTTAATTACACAGAGTATGAAGAGAGTTGTTGAGTCCTCCACTCGTTTAAACACATGTGTTTTTCTCTTCAGCGTAAATACACACGATTTCTTACACAGAGCATTAAGAGTTGTTGGTTCCTCTCCTCGTTTGAACACATGTGTTTTTGTCTTCAGCATCTATTCACATGTTTTCTTACATAGAGCATTCAAAAAGATGTTGCTTCCACTCCTCGTTTGAATACGTGTTTATGTCTTCAGTGCCAGTACACACGTTTTCTTACACAGAGCATTAGAAATGTTGAGCCCTCTCCTTGTTTAAATACATGTGTTTTTATATTAATCACACGTACACATGTATTCTTACAAAGAGCATTAAGAGAGATGTTGCTTCCTGTCCTCGTTTGATCACATATGTTTTTTTCTTCATCGTCCATACACACACATTCTTACACATAGCATTTAGAGAGATGTTGCTTCCTCTACTCGTTTACACACGTGTTTTTATCTTCAGCGTCGATACACACATTTTCTTACACAGAGCATTAGGAAACATGTTAGTTACTGTTCTCTCCACTTTATCCGGCCAGGTCCACTTTGATTGGCCACGGCCACTTTGACTAACAGCGCCCACACCAAGCCACTCTTACTTTGGCTGAATGAGGTCACTTTGACTTGCCATGAATACGTTGAATGAGCACGTCGACAACATGACACACACACTTTTACTGTCCACAGCGACTTTCAATGAGCACGCCCATACAAAACCACGCACACTTTCACTGTCCAGGGCAGATTTCAATGACCACGCCCACACAGAACCATGAACATTTTTCTGGCCACGGCCACTTATACTCCCCACGCTCACTTTGACCATTGCCTCAATGTGACACGCTCTCTTTGATTAACCCCACACACTTAGACCGACCACACCCATACCAAACCACAGCCACTTTTCCTGGTCACAGCCACCATGAATGATCACGCCCACACAGAACCAAGAACACTTTTATCGGCCACGCCACGTTTGGCTGGCCACGCCCACTTTGGCTGACTCCAGACATTTACTATCCACGACCACTTTGGCCACAGCAAGGACATGCCACGTTTCTTTCATTGACTCCACCCTATTTTACTGTCCACGCCCACACCCATCCACACTCAATTTTCCTGGCGACTGCCACCATGAATGACCATGCCTACACAGAACCAAGAACACTTTTATCGGCCAGGCCACGTTTGGCTGGCCATGCCCACTTTGACTGAACTCACCCACATTTATTGTCCACGGCCACTTTGGCCAAGGCCAGAACATGCCACGGCCAGAACATGCCACATTTCTTTGACTGACCACACCCACTTTGACTGTCCATGCTCACACCAAACCACGCCCACTTTTCCTGGCCATGGCCACCATGAATGACCACACTCACACAGAACCAATAAGACTTTTATCGGCCATGCCAAGTTTGGCAGGCCATGCCCACTTTGTCTGAACTCACCCACCTTTAATGTCCACGGCCACTTTGGCCACGGCCAGAACATGCCACGTTTCTTTGATTGACCCCAACCACTTAGACTGACCACGCCCAATTTGACTAAACTCACCAACATTTACTGTCCATGGCCACTTTGGCCACAGACAGAACATGCTTCGTTTCTTTGATTGACCCAACCCAGTTTGACTGACCAAGCCCACTTTGACTGACCATGCCCACATAAAACCATGCCCACTTTTAATGGCCTTAGCCACCATGAATGACCACGCCCACACAGAAAAAAGAACACGTTTATTGGCCACGCCACGTTTGGCTGGCCATGACCACTTTGACTGACCTCACCCACATTTAATGTCCACGCCCACTTTGGCCACGGCCAGAAAATGCCATGTCCGGATCATGCCTATTTCTTTGATTGACACCACCCACTTTGACCTGCCACGCCCACTTTGACTGACCACGCACACACCAAACCATGCCCACTTTAACTGGCTACGGCCACCATGAATGACCACGCCCACACAGATCCAAGAACATTTTATCAGCCATGCCACGTTTGGCTGGCCACGCCCACTTTGACTGAACTCACCCACATTTACTGTCCATGGCCACATTTGCCACGGTCAGAATATTGCACGGCCAGAACTTGCCACTTATCTTTGATTGACCCCAGCTACTTTGACTGACCACGCCCACTTTGACTGACCAAGCTCACATCAAACCACGCACACTTTTACTGGCCACGGCCACCATGAATGACCACGCCGACACTGAACCAAGAACACTTTTATCAGTCATGCCACGTTTGCCTGGCCACGCCCACTTTGACTGAACTCACCCACATTTACTGTCCACGGCCACTTTGGAGATGGCTAGAACATGCCACGTTTCTTTGATTGACCCAACCCACTTTGACTGACCACGCCCACACCAAACCACACCCACTTTTCCTGGCCACGGCCAACATGGCTGACCACGCCCTCTCCTGGCTTCATTTGAATACATGTGTTTTTCACTTCAGCAGGAGAACATATGTTTCCTTCCACACAGCATTAATAGCAATTTTGCTTTCTCTATCGTTTCAACAGATGTGTTTTTTCTTCAACATCAATAGAAACGTTTTCCTACCCAGAGCCTTAAGGGAAATGGTGCTTCCTCTCGTCTTTTTAACACATGTGATTTTTCCTTTAGCGGTAATACACAACTTTTCTTACACAAATCCTAAAAAGTGGTGTTGCATCATCTCCTCCTTTGAACACATGCATTTTATTTTCAATATCAATACACATGTTTTCTTACAAAGAGCAATCAGCGAGATGTTGCCTCCTCTCCTCATTTGAACACACTTTTTTTCTGGTCTGTGATCATACTCACATTTACTTACAAAGAGCATTAAGAGTTATGTTTCCTCCACTCCTTGTTTGCACACATCTTTTTCTCTTCACCGTCGATACACACGTTTATTTACACAGAGCATGAAGACAGTTGTTGAGTCCTCCTCTCGTTTAAACACATGTGTTTACTCTTCAGCGTAAATACACACGATTTCTTACACAGAGCATTAAGAGGTATTGGTTCCGCTCCTCGTTTGAACACATGTGTTTTTGTCTTCAGCATCTATTCACATGTTTTCTTACATAGAGCATTAAAAAAGATGTTGCTTCCACTCCTCTTTTGAACCTGTGTTTATGTCTTCAGTGCCAATACACACGTTTTCTTACACAGAACATTAGAAATGTTGAGCCCTCTCCTTGTTTAAATACATGTGTTTTTATATTCATTGCACGTACACATGTATTCTTACAAAGAGCATTAAGAGAGATGTTGCTTCCTGTCCTCGTTTGATCACATATGTTTTCTTTCTTCATCGTCCATACACACACATTCTTACACATAGCATTTAGAGAAATGTTGCTTCCTCTACTCGTTTACACACGTGTTTTTATCTTCAGCGTCGATACACTCATTTTCTTACACAGAGCATTAGGAAACATGTTAGTTATTATTCTCTCCACTTTATCCGTCCAGGTCCACTTTGATTGGCCACGGCCACTTTGACTTACAACGCCCACACCAAGCCACTCTTACTTTGACTAAATGAGGCTACTTTGACTGGACACGAACACGTTGAATGAGCACGTCGACAACATGACACGCACACTTTTACTGTCCACGGCGACTTTCAATGAGCACGCCCACACAAAGCCACGCACACTTTCACTGTCCAGGACAGATTTCAATGACCACGCCCACAGAGAACCATGAACACTTTTCCTGGCCACGGCCACTTAGACTCGCCACGCTCACTTTGACCATTGCCTCAATGTGCCACACTTTCTTTGATTAACCCCACACACTTAGACCGACCACGCCCATACCAAACCACACCCACTTTTCCTGGTCACGGCCACCATGAATGACCACGCCCACACAGAACCAAGAACACTTTTATCGGCCACGCCATGTTTGGCTGGCCTCGCCCACTTTGGCTGACTCACCCTCATTACTGTCCACGGCCACTTTGGCCACGGCCAGAACATGCCACGTTTCTTTGATTGACCCCACCCACTTTGACTGACCTCGCCGACTTTGACTGACCACACCTACACCAATTCCACGCCCACTTTTACTGGCCATGGCCACCATGAATGACCACGCCCACACAGAACCAAGAAGACTTTTATCGGCCACACCACTTTTGCCTGGCCATGCCCACTTTGACTGAACTCACCCACATTTACTGTCCACGGCCAATTTGGCCACGGCAAGGACATGCCATGTTTCCTTCATTGACTCCACCCTCTTTTACAGTCGACGCCCACACCCATCCACACCCAATTTTCCTTGCGACGGCCACCATGAATGACCACGCCCACACAGAACCAAGAACACTTTTATCGGCCAGGCAAAGTTTGGCTGGCTCGTCCACTTTGACTGAACTCACCCACATTTACTGTCCACGGCCACTTTGGCCACGGCCAGAACATGCCACGGCCAGAACATGCCACATTTCTTTGACTGACCACACCAAATTTGACTGTCCATGCTCACACCAAACCACGCCCACTTTTCCTGGCCATGGCCAACATGAATGACCACGCCCAAACAGAACCAATAACACTTTTATCGGCCATGCCACGTTTGGCTGGCCACGCCCACTTTGACTGAACTCACCCACATTTACTGTCCACGCCCACTTTGGCCACGGTCAGAACATGCCACGTTTCTTTGATTGACCCCTCCCACCTAGACTGACTACGCCCAATTTGACTGAACTCACCAACATTTACTGTCCATGGCCACTTTGGCCACGGACAGAACATGCTACGTTTCTTTGATTGACCCAACCCAGTTTAACTGACCAAGCCCACTTTGAATGACCATGCCCACAGGAAACCACGCCCACTTTTACTGGCCTTAGCCACCATGAATGAACACGTCCACACAGAACCAAGAACACTTTTATCAGCCACGGCTCATTTGGCTGGTCACGACCACTTTGACTGAACTCACCCACATTTAATGTCCACGACCACTTTGGCCATTGCCAGAACATGCCAGCGAGAACATGCCACGTTTCTTTGATTGACCCCTCCCACTTAACTGACAACGCCCACACCAAACCACACCCACTTTTACTGGACACGGCCACCATGAATGACCACACCCACACAGAAAAAAGAACACTTTTATCGGCCACGCCACGTTTGGCTGGCCACGACCACTTTGACTGAACTCACCCACATTTAATTTCCACACCCACTTTGGCCACGGCCAGAAATGCCATGTCCAGATCATGCCTTTTTCTTTGATTGACCCCACCCACTTTGACCTACCACGCCCACTTTGACTGACCACGCCCACACCAAACCATGCCCACTTTAACTGGCCACGGACACCATGAATGAACACATCCACACAGAACCCAGAACACTTTTATCAGCCACGCCATATTTGGCTGGCCACGCCTACTTTGACTGAACTCACCCACATTTACTATCATGGCCACTTTGGCCACGACCAGAACATGCCACGTTTCTTTGGTTGACCACACCCAATTTGACTGACCATGCCCACACCCAACCACAACCACTTTTCCTAGCAACGGCCACCATGAATGACCACGCCCACTCCGAACCAAGAACACTTTTATCGGCCAAGCCACGTTGGCTGGCCACTCCCACTTTGACTGAACTCACCCACATTAACTGTCCACTGCCCCTTAGGCCATGGCCAGATCATGCCACGTTTCTTTCATTGACCACACA
Source organism: Sigmodon hispidus (assembly GCA_004025045.1). NCBI lineage: Eukaryota > Metazoa > Chordata > Mammalia > Rodentia > Cricetidae > Sigmodon > Sigmodon hispidus. The sequence goes on from PVIH01010294.1 coordinate 66,150, forward strand.
CACTTTGACTGACCACGGCCACACCAAACCACGCCCACTTCCTGGCCACGGCCACCATGAATGACCACACCCACACAGAACCAAGAACATTTTATCAGCCATGCCACGTTTGGCTGGCCACGCCCACTTTGACTGAACTCACCCACATTTACTGTCCACGGCCACATTTGCCACGGTCAGAACATTGCACAGCCAGAACATTCCACTTTTCTTTAATTGACCCCACCTACTTTGACTGACTAAGCCCACTTTGACTGACCAAGCTCACTTCAAACCACGCCCACTTTTACTGGCCATGGCCACCATGAATGACCACGCCGACACCGAACCAAGAACACTTTTATCGGTCATGCCACGTTTGCCTGGCCATGCCCACTTTGACTGAACTCACCCACATTTACTGTCCACAGCCACTTTGGAGACAGCTAGAACATGCCACGTTTCTTTGATTGACCCAACCCACTTTGACTGACCACGCCCACACCAAACCACACCCACTTTTCCTGGCCACGGCCAACATGGCTGACCACGCCCTCTCCTGGCTTCATTTGAATACATGTGTTTTTCACTTCAGCGGGAGAACATATGTTTCCTTCCACACAGCATTAATAGCGATTTTGCTTTCTCTATCGTTTCAACAGATGTGTTTTTTCTTCAACATCAATAGAAACATTTTCCTACCAGAGCCTTAAGGGAGGTGGTGCTTCCTCTCCTCTTTTTAACATATGTGATTTTTTCCTTTAGCGGTAATACACAACTTTTCTTACACAAATCCTAAAAAGTGGTGTTGCTTCTTCTCCTCGTTTGAACACATGCATTTTATTTTCAATATCAATACACATGTTTTCTTACAAAGAGCAATCAGCGAGATGTTGCCTCCTCTCCTCGTTTGAACACACTTTTTTTCTGGTCTGTGATCATACTCACATTTACTTACAAAGAGCTTTAAGACTTATGTTTCCTCCACTCCTAGTTTGCACACGTCTTTTTCTCTTCAGCGTCGATACACAAGTTTATTTACACAGAGCATGAAGAGAGTTGTTGAGTCCTCCTCTCGTTTAAACACATGTGTTTTTCTCTTCAGCATAAATACACACGATTTCTTACACAGAACATTAAGAGGTATTGGTTCTGCTCCTCGTTTGAACACATGTGTTTTTGTCTTCAGCATCTATGCACATGTTTTCTTACATAGAGCATTAAAAAAGATGTTGCTTCCACTCCTCGTTTAAACTCATGTTTATGTCTTCAGTGCCAATACACACGTTTTCTTACACAGAGCATTAGAAATGTTGAGCACTCTCCTTGTTTAAATACATGTGTTTTTATATTCATCGCACGTACACATGTATTCTTACAAAGAGCATTAAGAGACATGTTGCTTCCTGTCCTCGTTTGATCACATATGTTTTTTTCTTCATCATCCATACACACACATTCTTACACATAGCATGTAGAGAGATGTTGCTTCCTCTACTTGTTTACACACATATTTTTATCTTCAGCGTCGATACACACATTTTCTTACACAGTGCATTATGAAACATGTTAGTTACTATTCTCACCACTTTTTCGGGACAGGTCCACTTTGATTGGCCACGGCCACTTTGAATTACCACGCCCACACCAAGCCACTCTTACTTTGACTGGCCACAAACACGTTGAATGAGCACGTTGACAACATGCCACACACACTTTTACTGTCCGAAGTGACTTTCAATGAGCACGCCCACACAAAACCACGCACACTTTCACTGTCCAGAGCAGATTTCAATGACCACGCCCACACAGAAACATGAACACTTTTCCTGGCCACAGAAACTTTGACTCGCCATGCCTACATTGACCATTGCCACAGGGTGCCACGCTTTCTTTGATTAAACACACCCATGTAGACTGACCACGCCCATTCCAAACCACGCCCACTTTTACTGGCCACGGACTCCATGAATGACCAAGCCCACACAGAACCAAGAACATTTTTATCGGCCATGCCACATTTGGCTGACCACGCCCACTTAGACTGAACTCACCCACATTTACTGTCCACGCCCACTTTGACCATGGCCAGAACATGCCACGGCCAGATCATGCCATGTTTCTTTGATTGACCCCACTCACTTTGAGCTACCACGCCCACTTTGACTGACCACGCCCACACCAAACCATGCCCACTTTCACTTGCCACAGCCACCATGAATGACAACGTCCACACAGAACCAAGAACACTTTTATCAGAAACTCCGAATTTGGCTGGCCACGCCCAGTTTGACTGAACTCACCCACATTTACTATCATGGCCACCTTGGCCATGGCCAGAACATGCCACGTTTCTTTTATTGACCACACCCAATTTGACTGACCTCGCCCACACCCAACCACACCCACTTTTCCTAGCTCCGTCCACCATGAATGACCACACCCATGCAGAACCAAGAACACTTTTATCGGCCAAGCCACGTTTGGCTGTACACTCCCACTTTGACTGAACTCACTCACATTAACTGTCCACAGCGTTTTTGGCCACGGCCAGAACATGCCATGTTTCTTTGATTGACTCCACCCACTTTGACTGACTACGCCGACACCAAACCACGCCCACTTTTCCAGGCCACGGCCACCATGGCTGACCATGCCCTCTCCTGGCTTCATTTGAAAACATGTGTTTTTCACTTCAGCAGGAGAACATATGTTTCCTTCAACAGAGCATTAATAGAGATGTTGCTTTCTCTATCATTTGAACAGATGTGTTTTTTCTTCAACATCAATAGAAACGTTTTTCTACCCAGAGTCTTAAGGGAGATGGTGCTTCCTTTCCTCTTTTTAACACATGTGCTTTTCCCTTCAGCGTTAATACACAACTTTTCTTACACAGATCCTAAAAAGAGGTGTTGCTTCTTCTCCTCGTTTGAACACCTGTATTTTATTTTCAATGTCAATACACATGTTTTCTTACAAAGAGCAATCAGAGAGATGTTGCCTCCTCTCCTCGTTTGAACACACTTTTTTTCTGGTCTGCGATCATACACACATTTACTTACAAAGAGCATTAAGAGTGATGTTGCCTCAACTCCTAGTTTGCACACGTCTTTTTCTCTTCAGCGTCAATACACACTTTAATTACACAGCATGAAGAGAGTTGTTGAGTCCTCCACTCATTTAAACACATGTGTTTTCTCTTCAGCGTAATTACACACGATTTCTTACACAGAGCATTAAGAGGTGTTGGTTACTCTCCTCGTTTGAACACATGTGTTTTTGTCTTCAGCATCTATACACATGTTTTATTACAAAGAGTATTTAAAAATGATGTTGCTTCCACTCCTCGTTTGAACAAGTGTTTATGTCTTCAGTGCCAATACACACATTTTCTAACACAGAACATTAGAAATGTTGAGCCCTGTCCTTGTTTAAATACATGTGTTTTTATATTCATCGCACGTACACATGTATTCTTACAAAGAGCATTAAGAGACATGTTGCTTCCTGTCCTCGTTTGATCACATATGTTTTTTTCATCATCATCCATACACACATTCTTACACATAGCATTTAGAGAGATGTTGCTTCCTCTACTTGTTTACACACGTGTTTTTATCTTCAGCGTCGATACACACATTTTCTTACACAGAGCATTAGGAAACATGTTAGTTACTATTCTCTCCACTTTGTCGAGCCAGGTCCACTTTGATTGGCCACGACCACTTTGACTGACCACGCCCACACCAAACCCACGCCCACTTTTTCTGGCCATGGCCACCATGGCTGACCACGCCCTCTCCTGGCTTCATTTGATTACATTTGTTTTTCACTTCAGAGGGAGAACATGTTTCCTTCCACAGAGCATTAATAGAGATGTTGCTTTCTCTATTGTTTGAACAGATGTTTTTTCTTCAACATCAATAGAAACGTTTTCTTACCCAGAGCCTTAAGGGAGGTGGTGCTTCCTTTCCTTTTTTTAACACATGTGCTTTTCCCTTCAGCGTTAATACACAACTATTCTTACACAGATCCTAAAAAGAGGTGTTGCTTCTCCTCGTTTGAACACATGTATTTTATTTTCAATGTGAATACACATGTTTTCTTACACAGAGCAATCAGAGAGATGTTGCCTCCTGTCCTCATTTGAAAACACTTTTTATCTGGTCTGTGATCATACACACATTTACTTACAAAGAGTATTAAGAGTGATGTTACATCCACTCCTAGTTTGCACACGTCTTTTTCTCTTCAGCGTCAATACACATGTTTAATTACACAGAGCTTGAAGAGAGTTGTTGAATTCTCCACTTGTTTAAACACATGTGTTTTTCTCTTCAGCGTAAAGACACACGATTTCTTCCACAGAGCATTAAGAGGTGTTGGTTCCTCTCCTCGTTTGAACACATTGTTTTTGTCTTCAGCATCTATACACATGTTTTCTTACATAGAGCATTAAAAAAGATGTTGCTTCCACTCCTCGTTTGAACACGTGTTTATGTCTTCAGTGCCAATACACACGTTTTCTAACACAGAGCATTAGAAATGTTGAGCCCTCTCCTTGTTTAAATACATGTGTTTTTATATTCATCGCACGTACACATGTATTCTTACAGAGAGCATTAAGAGACATGTTGCTTTCTGTCCTCGTTTGATCACAGACGTTTTTTTCTTCATCATCCATACACACACATTCTTACACATAGCATTTAGAGAGATGTTGCTTCCTCTACTTGTTTACACATGTGTTTTTATCTTCACCGTCGATACACACATTTTCTTACACAGAGCATCAGGAAACATGTTAGTTACTATTCTCTCCACTTTGTCGGGCCAGGTGCACTTTGATTGGCCACGGCCACTTTGACTGACCACGCCAACACCAAACCACGCCCACTTTTCCTGGCCATGGCCACCATGAGTGACTACGCCCACACAGAACCAAGGACACTTTTATCGGCCGCAAAACGTTTGTCTGGCCATGCCCACTTTGACTGTATTCACCCACATTTACAGTCCAAGGCCACGTTGACCTCAGCCAGAACATTCCACGTTTCTTTGACAGAACACACACACTTTGACTGACCACGCCCACATCAAACCATGCCCACTTTCCCTGTCCACGGCCACCATGAATGACCACGCCCACACAGAACCAAGAACACTTTTATCGCCCAAGCCACATTTGCATGGCCACGCCCCCTTTGACTAAACTCACCCACATTTACTGTCCACTGCCACGTTGGCCACAGCCAGAACATGCCACGTTTCTTTGTATGACCACACCCACTATGACGGACCATGCCCACACCAAACAACGCCCACTTTTCCTGGCCACAAGCACCAATGCTGACCATGCCCTTCCTGGCTTCATTTGAATACATCTGTTTTTCACTTCAACGGGAGAACATATGTTTCCTTCCACAGAGCATTAATAGAGATGTTGCTTTCTCTATCGTTTGAACAGATGTGTTTTTTCTTCAACATAAATAGTAACGTTTTCCTACCCAGAGCCTTAAGGGAGATGGTGATTCCTTTCCTCTTTTTAACACAGGTGCTTTTCCCTTCAGCGTTAATACACAACTTTTCTTACACAGGGCATAATAAGAGATGTTGCTTCTTCTCCTCGTTTGAACACATGTAATTTATTTTCAATGTCAATACACATGTTTTCTTACAAAGAGCAATCAGAGAGATGTTGCCTCCTCTCCACATTTGAACACACTTATTTTCTGGTCTGTGATCATACACACATTTACTTACAAAGAGCATTAAGAGTGATGTTGCCTCCACTCCTAGTTTGCACACGTCTTTTTTTCTTCAGTGTCAATACACACGTTTAATTACACAGAGCTTGAAGAGAGTTGTTGAGTCCTCCACTCGTTTAAACACATGTGTTTTTCTCTTCAGCATAAATACACACGATTTCTTACACAGAGCATTAAGAGGTGTTGGTTCCTCTTCTCGTTTGAACACATTGATTTTGTCTTCAGCATCTAAACACATGTTTTCTTACATAGAGCATTAAAAAAGATGTTGCTTCCACTCCTTGTTTGAACACGTGTTTATGTCTTCAGTGCCAATACACACGTTTTCTAACACAGAGCATTAGAAATGTTGAGCCCTCTCCTTGTTTAAATACATGTGTTTTTATATTCATCGCACGTACACATGTATTCTTACAAAGAGCATTAAGAGACATGTTGCTTCCAGTCCTCGTTTGATCACATATGTTTTTTTCTTCATTGTCCATACACACACATTCATACACATAGCATTTAGTGAGATGTTGCTTCCTCTACTTGTTTACACACGTGTTTTTATTTTCAGCGTTGATACACACATTTTCTTGCACAGAGCATTAGGAAACATGTTAGTTACTATTCTCTTCACTTTGTTGGTTCAGGTCCACTTTGATTGGCCACGACCACTTTGAGTGACAACACCCACACCAAACCACGCCCACTTTTCCTGTCCTCGGCCACCATGAATGACCACAAAAACATAGAACCAAGAACACTTTTATCTGCCCCGCCACATTTGCCTGTCCACGCCCACTTTGACTTATCTCACCCACATTTACTGTCCACGGCCGTGTTTGCCACGGCTAGAACATGCCACGTTTCTTTGACTGACGACACCCACTACGACGGACCACACCCACACCAAACCATTCCCACTTTACCTGTCCACGGCTACCATGAATGGCCACGCCCACACAGAACCAAGAACACTTTTATCGGCCACTCCACGTTTGCCTGTCCACGCTCACTTTGACAGAACTCACCGACATTTACTCTCCATGGCCACGTTGGCCACGGCCAGAACATGCCACGATTCTTTGACTGACCACACGCATCATGACTGACCATGCCCACACCAAACCACGACCACTTTCTCTGTCCACGGCCACCATGAATGACCAGGCCTACACAGAACCAAGAAGACTTTTATCAGCCACGCCATGTTTTCCTGCATTCACCCACATTTACTGTTCACGGCCACGTTGGCCACTGCCAGAACATGCCACGTTTCTTTGACTGACCACACACACTATGACTGACCACGCACACACTAAACCACGCCCACATACCCTGTCTACGGCCACCATGAATGACCATGCCCACACTGAACCAAGCACACTTTTATCAGCCACACTACATTTGCCTGAAGTCACCCACATTTACTGTCCACGGCCACGTTGGCCATGGCAGAACATGCCACATGTCTTTGACTGACCACACCCACTATGACTGACCATGCCCACACCAAACCATGCCCACTTTTACTGGCCACGCCTCCCATCCTCACCACTCCTTCTCCTGGCTTCATTTGAATACATGTGTTTTTCACTTCAGCGGGAGAACATCTGTTTCCTTCCACAGAGCATTAATAGAGATGTTGCTTTCTCTATCGTTTGAACAGATGTGTTTTTTTCAACATCAATAGAAACGGTTTCCTACCCAGAGCCTTAAGGGAAATGGTGCTTCCTTTCCTCTTTTTAACACATGTGCTTTTCCCTTCACCGTTAATACACAACTTTTCTTACACAGATCCTAAAAGGAGGTGTTGCTTCTTCTCCTCGTTTGAACACATGTATTTTATTTTCAATGTCAATACACATGTTTTCTTACAAAGAGCAGTCAGAGAGATGTTGCCTCCTCTCCTCGTTTGAACACACTTTTTTTCTGGTCTGTGATCATACACACATTTACTTACAAAGAGCATTAATAGTGATGTTGCCTCAACTCCTAGTTCGCACACGTCTTTTTCTCTTCAGCATCAATACACACGTTTAATTTCACAGAGCATGAAGTGAGTTGTTGAGTCTTACACTCGTTTAAACACATGTGTTTTTCTCTTCAGCATAAATACACACTATTTCTTACACAGAGCATTAAGAGGTGTTGGTTCCTCTCCTCGTTTGAACACATGTGTTTTTGACTTCAGCATCTATACACATGTTTTCTTACATAGAGCATTAAAAAAGATGTTGCTTCCACTCCTCGTTTGAACACGGGTTTATGTCTTCAGTGCCAATACACACGTTCTCTGATACAGAGCATTAGAAATGTTGAGCCCTCTCCTTGTTTAAATACATGTGTTTTTATATTCATCGCACATACACATGTATTCTTACAAAGAGCATTAAGAGACATGTTGCTTCCTGTTCTCGTTTGATCACATATGCTTTTTTCTTCATCATCCATACACACACATTCTTACACATAGCATTTAGAGAGATATTGCTTCCTCTACTTGTTTACACACGTGTTTTTATCATCAGCGTCGATACACACATATTCTTACACAGAGTATTAGGAAACATGTAAGTTACTATTCTCTCCACTTTGTCAGGCCAGGTCCACTTTGATTAGCCACGACCACTTTGACTGACCACGCCCATACCAAACCATGCAAACTTTCCATGTCCATGGAAACCATGAATACCACGCCCACACAGAACCAAGAACACTTTTCTCGGCCACGCCGCATTTGCCTAAGTTCACCTACATTTACTGTCCACGGCCACATTGGCCACGGCCAGAACATGGCGTGTATCTTTGACTGATGACACCCACTATGACTGGCCACACCCACACCAAAACTCTCCCACTTTTTCTGGCCACGGCAACCATGAATACCACACCCACACAGAATAAAGAACACTTTTATCGGCCTCGCCACATTTGAATTGCCATGCCCACTTTGACTGAATTCACCCACATTTACTGTCCACAGGCATATTGACCACGGCCAGAACATGCCACGTTCCTTTGACTGACCACATCCACTTTGACTGACCATGCCCACACCAAACAACGCCCACTTTTACTGTCCACAGCCACCATGAATACCATGCCCACACAGAACCAAGAACAATTTTATCGGGCACGCCACGTTAGCCTGAATTCACCCACATTTACTCTCCATGGCCACGTTGGCCACGGCCAGAACATGCCATGTTTCTTTGACTGACCACATCCACTTTGACTGACCACGCCCACACCAAACCACGCCCACTTTCCCTGTCCACGGACACCATGAATGACTACGCCCACACAGAACCAAGAACAATTTTATCGGCCACACCACGTTTCCCGGGCCACGCCCACTTTGACTGAACTCACCCACATTTACTGTCCACAGCAACGTTGGCCACGGCCAGAACGTGCCACATTTCTTTGACTGACAGCACCCACTATGACTGACCATGCCCACACCAAACCACGCCCACTTTTACTGGCCATGGCCACCATGAATACCACGCTAACACAGAACAAAGAACACTTTTATCGACTAAGCCACGTTTGCCTGGCCATGCCCACTTTGACGGAATTCACCCACATTTACTCTTCACGGCCACGTTAGCCGCGGCTAGAACATGCCACGTTTCTTTGACTGACTACACCTACTTTGACTGACCACGCCCACACAAAACCACGCCCAATTTTCCTGGCCATGGCCACCATGAATAACCACGCCCACACAGAACCAAGAACACTTTTATCGGCCTCGCCACGTTTGTCTGGCCATGCCCACTTTGACTGAACTCACAAACATTTACTGTCAACGGCCACGTTGGAGACAGCCAGAACATGCCACGTTTCTATGACTGACCAGAACCACTATGACAGACCACACCCACACCAAACCACGCCCACTTTTCCTGGCCACGGCCACCATGTATATCACGTCCACACAGAACCAAGAACACTTTTATCGACCAAGCAATGTTTGCCTGGCCATGCCCACTTAGACTGAATTCACCCACATTTACTGTCCATGGCCACGTTGGCCACGGCCAGAACATGCCACGTTTCTTTGACTGAACACACCCACTCTGACTGACCATGCCCACACCAAACCAGGCACTCTTTCCCTGTCCACGGCCACCATGAATACCATGCCCACACAGAACCAAGAACACTTTTATCGGCCACGCCACGTTTGCCTGGCCATGCCCACTTTTACTGAATTCACGCACATTTACTGTCCTCGGCCACGTTGGCCACGGCCAGAACATCCCACAATTCTTTGACTGACCACACCCACTATGACTGACCACTCCCACACTAAAACACGCCCACTTTTCCTGTCCACGGCCACCATGAATAACATGCCCACACAGAACCAAGAAAACTTTTATCGGCCACGCCACGTTTGCCTGAACTCACCCACATTTACTGTCCACGGCCACTTTGGGCATGGCCAGAACATGCCACGTTTCTTTGATTGACCCCACCCACTTTGACTGAACACGCCCACACCAAACCAAGCTCACTTTTCCTGGCCACGGCCACCATGGCTGACCACGTCTTCTCCTGGCTTCATTTGAATACATGTGTTTTTCACTTCAGGGCAAGATCATGTTTCTTTCCCCAGAGCATTAATAGAGATGTTGCTTTCTCTATTGTTTGAACAGATGTGTTTTTTCTTCAACATCAATAGAAACGTTTTCCGACCCAGAGGCTTTAGGGAGATGGTGCTTCCTTTCCTCTTTTTGACACATGTGCTTTTCCCTTCAGCGTTAATACACAACTTTTCTTACACAGAACCTAAAAAGAGATGTTTCTTCTTCTCCTCGTTTGAACACATGTATTTTATTTTCAATGTCAATACACATGTTTTCTTACAAAGAACAATCAGACAGATGTTGCCTCCTCTCCTCGTTTGAACACACTTTTTTCCTGGTCTGTGATCATACACACATTTACTTACAAAGAGCATTAAGAGTGATGTTGCCTCCACTCCTAGTTTGCACACGTCTTTTTCTCTTCAGCATCAATACACACGTTTAATTACACATAGTATGAAGAGAGTTGTTGAGTCCTCCACTCGTTTAAACACATGTGTTTTTCTCTTCAGCGTAAATACACACTATTTCTTACACAGAGCATTAAGAGGTGTTGGTTCCTCTCCTCATTTCAACACATGTGTTTTTGTCTTCAGCATCTATGCACATGTTTTCTTACATAGAGCATTTAAAAAGATGTTGCTTCCACTCCTCGTGTGAACACGGGTTTATGTCTTCAGTGCCAATACACACGTTTTCTAACACAGAGTATTAGAAATGTTGAGCCCTCTCCTTGTTTAATTACATGTGTTTTTATATTTATCGCACGTACACTTGTATTCTTACAAAGAGCATTAAGAGACATGTTGCTTCCTGTCCTCGTTTGATCACAAATGTTTTTTTCTTCATCATCCATACACACACATTCTTACACATAGCATTTACAGAGATGTTGCTTCCTGTACTTGTTTACACATGTGAATTTATCTTCAGCGTCGATACACACATTTTCTTACACAGAGCATTAGGAAACATTTCAGTTACTAATCTCTCCACTTTGTCGGGCCATGTCCACTTTGATTGGCCACGGCCATTTTGACTGACCACACCCACGCCAAACCACACACACTTTTCCTGGCCACGGCCACCATGAATGACCACGCCCACACAGAACCAAGAACACTTTTATCGGCCACCCCACGAATGCTTGGCCATGCCCACTTTGACTGAATTCACCCACGTTTACTGTCCACGGCCACGTTGGCCACGGCCAGAACATTCCATGTTTCCTTGACTGACCACACAAACTATGACTGACGACGCCCACACCAAATCACGGCCACTTTCCCTGTCCACGGCCTCCATGAATGACCACACCCACACAGAACCAACAACACTTTTATCGGCCACGCAATGTTTGCCCTACCATGCCCACTTTGACTGAACTCAACCACGTTTACTGTCCACGGCCACGTTGGCCATGGCCAGAACATGCCATGTTTTTTGACTGACCACACCCACTTTGACTGACCACACCCACACAAAACCACGCCCACTTTTCCTGGCCACGGCCACCATGGCTCACTACGCCTTCTCCTGGCTTCATTTGAATACATGTGTTTTTCACTTCAGCTGAAGAACATATGTTTCCTTACACAGAGCATTAATAGAGATGTTGCTCTCTCTATCGTTTGAACAGATGTGTTTTTTCTTCAACATCTATAGAAACGTTTTCCTACCCAGAGCCTTAAGGGAGATGGTGCTTCATTTCCTCTTTTTAACACATGTGCTTTTCCCTTCAGCGTTAATACACAACTTTTCTTACACAGATCCTAAAAAGAGGTGTTGCTTCTTCTCCTCATTTGAACATATGTATTTTATTTTCATTGTCAATACACATGTTTTCTTACAAAGAGCAATCAGAGAGATGTTGCCTCCTCTCCTCTTTGAACACACTTTTTTTCTGGTCTGTGATCCTACACACATTTACTTACAAAGAGCATTAAGAGTGATGTTGCCTCCACTCCTAGTTTGCACACGTCTTTTTCTCTTCAGCGCCAATACACACGTTTAATTACACAGAGTATGAAGAGAGTTGTTGAGTCCTCCACTAGTTTAAACACATGTGTTTTTCTCTTCAGCGTAAATACACACAATTTCTTACACAGAGTATTGTGAGTTGTTGGTTCCACTCCTCGTGTGAATACATGTGTTTTTGTCTTCAGCATCTATGCACTTGTTTTCTTACATAGAGCATTAAAAAAGGTGCTGCTTCCACTGCTCGATTGAACACGTGTTTATGTCTTCAGTACCAATACACACGTTTTCTAACCCAAAGCATTAGAAATGTTGAGCCCTCTCCTTGTTTAAATACATGTGTTTTATATTCATCGCACGTACACATGTATTCTTACAAAGAGCATTAAGAGAGATGTTGCTTCCTGTCCTCGTTTGATCACATATGTTTTTTTCTTCATCATCCATTAACACACACACTCTTACACATAGCATTTAGAGAGATGTTGCTTCCTCTACTTGTTTACACACGTGTTTTTAACTTCAGCGTTGATGCACACATTTTCTTACACAGAGCATTAGGAAACATGGTAGTTACTATTCTCTCCAATTTGTCGGGCCAGGTCCACTTAGATTGGCCACGGCCA